>QZGG01001417.1:0-65619 GCA_006409495.1 Sedum album | reverse complement strand
AAAATGTTCAGAAATTTTAAATGAGTTTAGTAAACTGCATTGTTTTGGGATTCGGATCCGGTGCAGCGCAACTATTTGTTGCGACGATCAAAACGACGTCACTTTGATGTTATTTACTATAACCCTAAATAGTTTTGGATGAACCCTTTACCAAAACTACGTAATTTTGGGTCAATAGCTATTGCAACACTTTATTTGAATCCATTGTTTTGAATTAATTCCGAATAAACTACGTCGTTTTATCAATTAAATTTGAATTTCAAATTTCAAATTTTGGTTGTACATGGTTGGAGGCTGTATGGGATCCGGATCGGCAGTCTACAATCATTTGAGTGGAATAAAAACTGCATAATTTAATTTTATTGTAAAACTATATAGTTATAAAAAAACCTTAATTAATAGTTTTGAACATGTTGTAGTTTTAGACATTTACTAAGCGTTATATGTATTAAATATGTTCATAGAAAAACCTTAATTAATAGTTTTGGATCCATTACAAAGCCTTATATGTATTAAATATGTTAATGTCTAGCCCAAATTAGAAGTGTTTCAACGTAAAAGAAAACCTAGCCCAAGCTCAAGTAGTATGTTTTTATAGGTTTTTTATAGATTTTTATAGAGATATTTTTCTAGAGATATTTATCCCAGCTCAAGTAATATGTATAAAAATCTAGAGATATTTTTTAAAGATTTTTCTAGAGGAGTTGATTGTAGTCGTATGATTAATTTATCGTAACCTTTCATTTGTGATGAGAAGTAGTATAAATAGAGATAAGAATAAGTATAAAATGCGTCGAAACTCTCAAGTACAAACTCAATTGTTCACTATCCACGACTCAACACATTAATGTCATTATAAAGAGATCCACCAACTTCAAACATTGATCTACAATTCTCAGATTAATAAAACCATGATTCTACAAATAAAATACATATTAAATATATTGACAAACTCAAATTTTCTTCAAATTTGCAGTGTTCAGAAACAGTAGAGATCACAGAACCATAAGAAAAGCTTTCTAATTGCTAAATAGCAAGAAATTAGCGTAAAGAACGCTGCTTTTCATTACAGAAAAATTCCGGGATGACGGATAAATTCTTGTAATATCGTGATATTTAAATATACGGAATTTTAAATCCAAATTATTATATATTTCTACAAATCTAATAGCCAAATCTAATTAAATCCAAGTCTAATCACAATAGTTAAGTTACAAAAATCATATCACACATCCTAAACCCTCTACTTTTGTCATGAAAAAACAAACAAATTATTACTCCAATTTAATCAGTATAACATCAGAATCTAATAATGCAAGAAAATATAAAACGAGGATGCATGCAGTTATCAAATGTGGCGAAATGGTTATCGGAGCAATCGAACGGAATTGAAGAGTATAAAATGAAAAGATGATTACCGATACGTAAGATTTAGCTAACGGCTTTGTGGAGAATTAAGACGATGCGGAAGGTGGCAAAAATGGATTCAATGTCGGTGAAAATTTCAATGATGATAATGGAAAATTGATGAAAGGAGAAATTGAAATGGTTGAAAAACGTTTCAATTGTATGATACTAACATGTTATATTGTACTAAGTGACAAAATTTCACGTTTATAATTTACATTTGATCTCATTATGAGTCGAAACAATATTACATGTTGAATTTATTGTAGAAAATCACCATATTGTAACGAACCCATAGATAATATGAGTTTTATTTTATCATTTGTACATTAATTTTTGAGTTCTTATTTCACCATCTCTACCTATTTCTATTACTAGTCCATGAAAAATATTTGGTGCAGTTTACAATCAGTTGCAGCGGAATCAAAACTATGTAGTTTAATTTAATTGTAAAACTATATAATTATACTAAAACCTAATTAATTAATAGTTTCTAAATACATTGTAGTTTTAGACATGAACTATATAATTTTACAACTTAAACTATGTGTTTTTGGATCGATTTTGTATGCATCATAGGATTAGCAGGTTCTAGTACTTCAATACAATAAGGAGTAGTTTACGCACCCATGAATAAAACTCCCTTTTCTTATATCAGGAAAATATATGAGCTTCCATTTGCCAATTCTTGACCTTGTAATTTACTATCACTAGTAGTTTGGTGCACATTTATATATGCACGTAATTAATTTAAAATGTGTTTAAAATAACATGGAATAATAAATATGAATTGTTTATGATTATATTAAATCAGTAATTATTAATTTAAACAGGGGTAATATGGGAATGTGAATTGTGACTTCAAAAATAAATCGTCAATTCACACCCTTGCGCTTTAGAGTTTAGATATAGGAAGATTTCAACAAAGCCACTTTAGTTGCACAAGGAGTAGCAGCCTAATGGTCAGCCAACCGGTCTCTGCGGAATAAATTTAAAAAAAAACCACTTTGAGTTACAATTCTACAGATGGCCTTGTAATCTACTCGACCACTTTCCCAATCTTTACACTCATATGGGGTCAAAGGTGCCACAGTCACACATCATTTCCTGATTGTTTAAACAAACTCCTCAGCCTTTTCCTTGGATCAGCTGCATCACAAATTTTCAACAACGCATAAGAATACAAATGATGGAGTGAGGGTCTTGTTTGGGCATGGAATCTTCCCTGGAGGTTTTGACAAGAAGTTCTAATCATGAAGAGCTTTGCCTCTCTCGATCTACATTTGCACATTAATGCAGCTGGTCGCCGCTGTTTTCAATGAAAATGCACCTTTCTGAATATTCCACCATGAAACTTATCATCTGTTCTGCAAGAGAATGCTAAATGTTTTCAAGGGAAAATGAAAACTTGTAACTATATATACGACATGAACAACCAAAACTAAGAGCAGTAGCTGTTTAGATACTGACACGATAGAGGGCAAATATAGTTTGCTTCCAAAAATACGGGGACCAAAAAACAAAAGTTCCTATCAAAAAAAAACAAAAAAGTTGACCTTAAAATTAATTAGTTGTCATTCACTCATTCCAACAAGGATGCACGGCTAAGTCTAAATTGAATGTAACCAATTCAGTTATGGCTCCTTCCAGATCTTCCCAGTTACCCTTAGTTTCAATTCCTTCCTGCCACCTCCCGAGAAAAATAAAGCCATGTTGCGCTGAATGATAAAACCGTCGTAACTGTCACGTACTTTCCTATGACTGTCTCTGATACTTCGAGGGACACCTTGCCAGGTCATCTTTCTCCCATGGCCCCCCACCTCAAGACTGTAACTGTATTTTTTTGCTTCATTGTCATCTCCATGAAACGCAAGAATGCAATGTAGACTGGAGCTCCACCAAGTTGAAATGCTTCAAAGTGCAAACAAAAGTACTGACCAAAACAGCTGAACACCTGCCAAATAAAAGTAAAGATATCAATTTCTACAAATTTAAAAGTGAAGGAATTTGAAGCATCAGATCAAATGAAAAATACATCACCATTCAGATATTGAACAACTTTGCATCATAAATGATTTTCAAATAAAAATCTCAGAATCATGTTGGCAGGCAGTTAGGACAACAGAAGAGCTTACCGTCAACATCCACGTGGCATTTTCAACTTCATGCGGATTTGACTTAACATATCGATGATTAAAAGTGCTGCCATTGTGCATGTCGACTTTGTGGTCATCCTTCAGATGGGAAACCAGATATGGAACATCACCAACAACAGAACATTCGGATCCAGCATAAGGGCAGCTGTAAGGCCTGTGTATGCATTGTGATTCATGTTTAAGCTTGCTGTAGTAAGGATAGATTCCAACGCACCCAAAGCTTTGATATTTACACGGAAGTTCTAGAGATTCAGCAACTTTCTCCAGAGCTAAGCACCTAATATTTCCAATTTCATGCCTACAGGTGGGGCAGCGGTTGTGTACCCTAGGCTTGCATCCGGAACAAAGTGTATGCCCATTCTGACACTGTAATGAAGAATTTGTCAATATACTGTGTCTAAACAAGTTCAATCCCAAAATAAAAGCAACAAGTACATATACGTCAAGCATCTTAATTGTCACAAAAGATCATAACTTTTTTGTGGATCTCAGCAACAGAAAAACTAGCTGCTGTAAGATGGAAAACAAAAAAACACAAATGCAATAAATGCAATAAATGATGATTTACTAAGGCAAATGGCCCAAATTTTGAGGGGAACGCTGATAAAACTATTATTCGTTAATTCCTCGATATATATGTCAAGATGTCAGAAAATATGCACGATCTAGTAGCACCAAGTGCCCATACAGCAGATATAAATGAACTTTAATGGTATGAGCAGATAGTAGGTCAGAACAGGATGAATTTTACCTGAAGAATGGGAGGGTACATTGAATTCGAGCATACAGGACATTCCAATAGCTCACGAACACTGGTAGACACAGCTGCATTAGGTTTAAATGTGGCTTTGGTAGAATCATTCATGTCTTTGCAGACTTCCAACAATTCATCAATCTGAGGAGGATCGATAACTTCAGGTTTGTTTCGGTCATCCGGGTATGAAATGTCGGTTTTCATTCTTATCATGATTCTAAAGCTGCTCTTCCAGAAGATAATAATAAGCCAAACATTGTGATGTACAAGGAATAACATTTCAGTAAAGAGAAAATTCATAGAAAATCATCGGCATCAAATCTAAGCAATGGCACAGAAGAGACCTTGCAGACATCTATGCAGTAATTACTTATTAATTTACCCACTTAAGACTCGATGTCTTCATACAACCAAGTTCTGATATTTTGTAGGAATTTTACCCAGCTAAATGATTAGACATCAAATTCCCGATGATTTTGCCAGAGACACACTGAATAATTTTTTACTCACATACTAAGATATCCCAACTTGTAAGTTGTGACATTTACGAAACCACTAGTTGAAACACGCTAAATAGCAACTTGTAAAATCTGCTGCAGCAATCTCCAGACCAGATAAAAATAGAGCAGTCAAACTTGCCCCAGCAATTATTCCATTTTCTGTACCATAACTTAACAAACCATAATCAAGCAAACCATCAACAATAAAATAATAATAGTAACAAAGCAAAAACCTAAACTGAATCGGAATCTCAGTCATTTCTATAGATAACGATTTTGTTATAAAAATCCTGAAAGAAACAATCACAATAAGATGTTCTCACCTTGAACCGAGCGGTGTCGTTTGAATTCAGAAACAACGCCGAAAACCCTAACACGGAAGAATCAAGAAAGGCAAGCGTCGTCGCTGATCGATTGATTTGAATGACAAAATCGATTCTGGCGACAACGAGAGGGAGAGATGTAGCGAGCGATAAGCAGAAGAGGATTTCAAATTGAAGCAGAGACAATACACATAGGCTCATAGGGTTATAAAATATTAATCAGTTAATCCATTCGGTGGGTCCAGCTCGAAACCAACTCGATTTTTATTTCCAACCATTTCGGCTGGACTGTATGACGATGTGATTCACCAAATTACGACACCAGACTGTTACGTATTCTATTATGCAGAACATTAGGGACTAAACTATAATATAGAATTATAAACTATTGCTTATATGTTACTGTAGATGTATTTTGATGGAATATGATATTAGAGTAATGCTCTTTTGAGACCCTTACTATTGGGTGAGACCCTGAGACCCCAATCATGGGCCGTTGGATTGTGTTTGCTTTTGGGGTCCAGATTGTGCCACGTGGAGGTTAGAGAATTTCAAAAATCGGAGGTGAGAGAAATTGTTGCTTTTGTTCTCTCACCTCCACGTGGCACAATCTGGACCCTAAAAGCAAACCCAATCAACGGCCATGATTGGGGTCTCAAGGTCTCACCCAAAATTAAAGGTCTCAAATGAGCATGATTCTGAAATGAAATATCAATTATCTCCTCCCTGTCCCCTTCCTCTCTAAACCCTAATCTCATCCCTGTCTATCCCCTTCATCTCATCTCAACCTTCCTTTCACTCTTTTCATTGATACAAACCGTATCAAATGGTGCTTTCATTGAGAGTTGATGATGATTTAAGCGATGCGGACATAGTTGCACTAGAAGCAGCAGCGAGACAGATTGAAGAAATCAACAACAGATTCAAACGGATGGAGGAATCGCTGCGTACTCAAACTGAATCGCTTCGTGTTCAAGCGGCTCAACAATCCACACAGTTGGATATCATTGAAAAGAAACTGGAAGCCATCACTGGATCCGCTCAGAGCAAACAGTCATTGAAGTCAAATAGTATCAAGGAAGTAGATGTTCCTATCAAACCGAGTGCACATCTCTACCCTAATACTGTCGATATGGATCTTATGACACCAGCGCCTGATATGTTGAATTCGCGACAACAATTCGAATTGTCTACCTTAATTCGGAGTCCAGCCACAACATTGTACAACGAGTCAGCCCTGCACGAAGAGGTAATTTCGATTAAATCAACATTGGTTGTCTTACACGAGAATATAATCGAGGAAGAAGATGTGGAATCTGAATTTGAGGTATCATCTTATGTTATAGTTGGAACTTCCAATTTTTGCACTCAAGGTGTTCGTAAAAATGTCAGCATGGATTTCTCTTTACTTACTGACTCATTAGGATTTGTTAGACATCAAAATCATTGGGTTGTTGCTGGGAAAGTGAATGTAGAAGAGCTATTGTTCACGAAACCTCCCCCGCGTCCTCCCGACTTGACAAGTGATCGAGTTAAAATGACGTGCTTGATAGCTGATGAATTTGTGGCTACTTTGAAAGGTGTTCATCCTAATACTATAGAGATTGAAGTCATTTCGTTGGGAGGTAATGCAGTAGCGCAAGCATTAGATGAGTTGAAGAATGCTACGGAATTTATGATTATCATGCTTTTATCAGCAGAGTTGGAAACAGTGACATTAATGGGTACAAGTGGTTTCCCTCAACTCAGTTTGATGCCATCAGTGACTGTCTTTTTTGTTCACCGCACTATAAATGGTTTGTGGGTCAACTTGGCGGGGAATGATTTGCAATGTCCCAAATCAATCCATAAACCTCTTGTTTGCACGTCACATTCAGTAGGATCTGATGTTTTTATGTTGCAGCTTATGGGAATTGATGAAAGAAAATGTGAAGATCAAACAAGCTTGCTCATGTTCTTGCAGCTACTGGTTGATTGCATTGTTTTGGTTCTTCGAAGGTCTCAATTATTATTGTCAATGCAATTTTATGTACCTCAGACTCCTTCACACCCAAGTGGCTGGCCAGTGAATGCTCGACAGAAGAAACATTTATATGTTCAGCAAAGTGAACTTCCGGAAGTAGTTAAACAAGTTCTCATGGCTGATTGTGTACTAGGCTTTGAATCTCCATGTCCTTTTCTGATTGTCTTAGTCACAAACGAGAGTGTGCCTCGTGAGATGGTATTATTTTCTTGTGCTACTCAGGCCATAATATCTATTCAACAAGCCATTGAAGAGTTGAAGATTGAATGGATACATATGCCTAGCATGTTCTCCAAAGGGGATGTGCAGATTGTCAAGCTTCAAGGATCTTCATGTTGTCAGCTAATTGCTAATGTGGAAATAGCAACAGACATTAGTCTTTTATTCACATCTTCCGTCTCTTCACTGGTTTTTTATTTCCAGAAAAGAGATGAAACTACACTGACCAGAAAGATTATGTTACTTAAAGGCAAGACGGAGCGACACGTTTTGATTCAATGCCAACACTTCTCTGATAATGGAGTATATATGAGGGTTTCGGGAAACCATTTTTACATAGGGTGTTGTGGTATAGTTTTCACTTATCGTACAATTTTTTCAACCTTGAGGACAAGGTTCTCCGAAGGGGGAAGGAATGTTACGGGTGCAACGTAGGGCATAAGTGTAATATGATTAGTTGCTATAAATAGGAACAATGTGTAATGTGAAAGGCAGTCAATGAAAAACAATTATTTCTTCCTAATCTCATTCTCCTTCGTCTAATCCTAATCCTAATTCTGTCCTCATCTCCATCTCGATCAGTAGTTGCATATCTACTGATCATGCTTTTCAGGGTGCTCTTTTTATGAATATTGGGCTGGCACTTGGCAGTTTAGCAAAAACTAAGAATTCCATTGTCTTCATATTGATTTTGCTCAACAGAGAGGAACAAACTTGTCAAAATGAAGTGCATTCTTACTTCATAAGTTGTCTGCAATTCTACACTTTGGTGAATGATAGAGTTATGGCAATGAGGTTGGTATATATGACTTGGATGAGCATAGATGCTGCTACACAAGTGACATATGGAAACACAATTGGGAACTGGGGAGCAGTGTCTTACGTTTACAATTTATCACAAGGGGCATACACTACCTTGTTTGTATGGTTCTCACTGTCACGACCACCGGAATCGTAAACCTTGAGGACAAGGTTTTTCGAAGCGGGGAGGAATGTTACGTATTCTATTATGCAGAACATTAGGGACTAAACTATAATATAGAATTATAAACTATTGCTTATATGTTACTGTAGATGTATTTTGATGGAATATGAAATGAAATATCAATTATCTCCTCCCTGTCCCCTTCCTCTCTAAACCCTAATCTCATCCCTGTCTATCCCCTTCATCTCATCTCAACCTTCCTTTCACTCTTTTCATTGATACAAACCGTATCACAGACACAGTAAATTGAACCGTTTATAAGGAATGTATAATGAGAGGTTTCGTGATGTGAATTCATTTTTTTTGTAATTGGTGAACTCATTTTTTATTCATTGATTGTATTTTATCAATGTACGAAATTACGTCAATAAATTAATAAAATATATGAATTGTGCATGTTTTACAAATTAACAGTTTAATCATTTACTGCTATCCCTATTTTTCAGTTTACACTTTATTTCATTTTTATGGTTTACTTCATTGATGCACTTGTCATTTTGTGCGCAAGAGTATGTGCACGTTACAAACATTGTATGTCTGCAGTTTTTAAAAAGGTCATAGAGAAATGTAATCTCACGTTCACACAGATCGAATAACAAAGTGAATAATTAAGATAGTTAATAATAAATTTTCATTAGTAGGAGAAAAGATTATGCTATGCAGAACCAGAGAATTTCAATATTTTGAATGTCAACATTTGCCTTCATAATCTTCACATTGAAAACTGAACATTCCCATCTCTTCCATCTTGGCATGCATCCATTAACATAACCAAAATGCTCAAGAAACAAGGAACTTAGCTGCATGGCCATACCCTTATAAAACGATCCTTAGAGCAAGCCATCTTGTGCATCGTTTCGAAGAATTCCAACAAAAGAAATGTCTTCCACTTTTCGCTTCTGCTGCAATCTTTTTCTTTCACAACTTCCGCTTATTTTACTTTTCAGTTCTGCTCATGCATTTACCGAGGATACAGATATTGAGGTTCTTCGTGCACTTAAGGAGTGCATTGATCCTAACTCCATTCCCCCTATGTCATTTCTTGAAACATGGAACTTTGATATGGATCCTTGCGAGAGCGGCGGAGGGCTTTTCTTAGGTATTCTTTGCACTGTCCCTAAGCAAAATGTTCCGAGTAGGGTGACAGAACTTGATCTTGATGGTGTTGGGTATGATGGGTTCCTTACGCAGCAAATCGGGAACTTGACTGAACTAACTGTTCTCGGTTTAGGGAACAATTTGTTCCGAGGGCCTCTTCCTGAATCTATCTCAAAACTTGAAAAATTGACTACTCTTTCTGTGCCAGGAAATTTTTTCACAGGTACTTTTCCAAAAAGGTTTGGCAACTTGAAGCAGCTTCAGACTTTAGATGTATCCCATAATAGGCTATCTGGCTTGATCCCTCCATGATATCGGAGTTCAGGAGTCTGACCGTCCTGCGGCTAGCAGGAAATGCATTTACTGGAAACATCCCGGACCTCCACGGGCTGTGGAAATTAAATTCTTTAGACCTAAGTTCAAACATGCTGTATGGACCACTGCCTAGACTTCCAATAAATTTAAGAGAACTAGTTCTAAGTCACAACACTCTGACTGGACATATATCTCCGATCCAGAACCTCGCAAAACTCAGGACACTAGACCTAAGCGACAATAGATTTTCCGGTGCCATTCAGCAGGGAATACTCACATTGCCTAAGGTGACTTCAGTAAATGTGTCAGTCAACCGCTTTACTACAATGGAGGTTGTGAAATTCAATGGAAGAGAGACACAGCTGCAAACACTTGTTGTGCGTGGGAACCGCTTACAAGGACGTTTGCCGGTGAATCTTGTCACGGCTGACAATCTGACTTCTATTGATCTTGGGTCTAACAGGTTTAATGGTGTCATTCCTCCTGAGTATGGTCAGAAGCTTGAAATGTCATGGCAGAGTTTATACTTGGATGGTAATTATCTAGCAGGAAATCTTCCGCCGCAGTTTACGACCGGCACGTTGAGAGTCAGGGGAAGTGTTTCACATAACTGCTTGACATGTCCACTTACAATTCTGTTATGTCATGGAGGACAAAGGCCAGCTGAGGAATGCCTTGGACAGAATTAAACCGTCTTCGCCGCCAACTTCACCACTGCATGAGAAGTATTTCTAAGTATTTTCCGCAAGTATCCGCGGCCATGCTTTCCCAGGATCTAAGCATATAAGTAACACAATAAGCATAAGGAATAAGTTTTTTTTAGTTTCAATAAAAGAACCAAAGCAGTATCACAACTTGTGTTTCAAACAAATGTGTAACAAAGACAATGAGCTTTCAAGACCACCAATGTTGATTAGTTCTCTGCTAATATTATCTTTACGTATGATAAGGACCCCTCAACTGCACTTTCTGTTGTCCAGATTGTTAACATTTTGAGTCATTATCGTCTGAGTCAGCTCGAGTTTCAAAATGGAACCTTCAGCGTCGAACTCCTCGCGAAAAACAAACAAGAACTCGTACCTCTAAATTTCATGTAGTCAACGATCAACTGTCCGTGTTTTATAATACTCTTGAAATACCCAGTCAAATTATCAGCTTCCGATTCATATAATACAATCGAGTCGATAATCTTTGTTTCAAACAGAACTCTCTCTAGTTCATCTTGATTTCAGTATTCTCAGGTGAAATGGTGATTGAGGACATTGAAGGTAGCTTGGGAGAAGGGTTACTGAAATTAATCTTGTTTGTAATTATCCAAGTTCTTGTTTATATCATTCTCAGGATTTCGACAAACATATTTTCCGAACCAAGCATGCTGAGGTCTGACAGTTTATATCATTCTCAGGATTTCAACTCTGCTTAAGAATTTGGTTCCTGATCCGGAAATGTTTAAAGACGATTAGCGGAAAGTTGACTCTGCCGGGGAAGAATCTAATCTGTCTAGTTTTTTTTCTGTCAAGTGAATAAGTTTCATGTATATGAATTAGGATTTGTTACTTCTTTAAAATTGTGTACGCATTTTCTCTATTTGTCGTAAAAATAATAGCAAGTTGGAAAAAACTATCGGGACTTTGTTGAAATATGGTCATTGATGAAAAACAATTAACGAATGCATAATGCCGTTTAAGAACTATCAAAAAAGATAAATCTAAGTGAGCTTCACATGTAAGTGTCTTTTACAATTTAGCATCTTACAATTTCTGTGTACATAACATGTCTGGGGTCAGATGGTCATGCTCTTGATTTAGTACTGAGAACGCTCAGTTGTTCTTTTGGAGGCTTGCTTCTTCGTTGTCTCCCTTGGAGACTTGTCTTCCTTGCTGTCGCCCTTGGACGTGGAGTTTTGCGTCGTTAATCATTTATGCGGAAGAGATATGAGTACTTGATACTTGTCAATCATGAGTTCGATGTCCGTAGTTGTGACTATAGCTTCAAATGATAAAAATATAAATCATGTATATGATCTCTATGATTGTATGAATTGTACCGAATGTAACTGTTTTCGAAAAAACTTTTATAAGGCTTTGCTAATTTACAAAAACGGGCCCGGCCCATTAAAAGCTTCTTCAACTCGGTCTGCCCTAAACAACCTATAAATGAAGTCCGACTCACATACCAGCGTCCAGCGATACGAACAACCAACTCACCTCTCTTCCAACTTCCATTCCCAACTCGCGTGACTAAGTTAACTGTCAATTTCCAATCGGCGTCGTAAATGGGGTTCTTGTTGCTCCGATCGGTCGTTTACTGATCAGCAGCTGCTCGTTCTCGATTTTCGTGTCATCCAATTAATAAAGGTTTGAGCTTTACGCCTCCTGGTTGCATTCTTACACATGGGCATGCTTCTAATCAACGTCATTTTGCGATTTCGTCAGAACTGAGTTTTGTTTATAAATGTCTGTTGGTTTAAATTGAAATGTGTGTTAGCTTGGAATCTGATTGTCAATTTTGGATTTTTGATGCTTATTGTTTAGGGTTCCGAAATGATTGTGTAATTGTGTTTATGGTTATTTCTGATTTGTTTTAAGCTTCTGCATGTGGTTTACAGGGATTAGGTTGAATTTGTTGTCATTTGGAGTTTTTGAATGGAGGCTGAGGAAGAGAGGGTGGAAGTCATTGACATTGATTTGAATGAAGAACCAAACGAGTCATCTTGGATGAATGATGTCGCGAATGTGTATTCAAGAATAGAAGATAGAATTAGGCGTCTTGAAGATGTGACGATGAGAGCTAGACGGCGTCATGAACGCAGGCTTACTGTGGAAGTTGTAAACGAGGAAGCTTTGAGTTTGAATGTAGAAGTTGGACTGCCAGAAGTGAATGATTCACTGAGCTTGACTTTGAATCCTCCGCTTGTAGGGAGGTTGGATAGTTTGAAAAGGAGCAACAACCAATTGCTGGCATTAGCGCTCGAGACTAATGGTGATATGGGTAACGCTCAGGTTAGGAAAAATTCCGGAGAGGCTTTCTTTGATTGTAATATATGCTTTGCGAAAGCAAGGGATCCCATTTTGACCTGCTGCGGTCACTTGTATTGTTGGCCGTGTTTCTATCTATTGCCTGATGTGGGACCGGATACAAAAGAGTGTCCGGCTTGCCAAGGGGATGTAAATGACACAGGTATTATTCCAATATATGGAAGTAGTGGCAAGCCTCTTAAAATGACTGCAGGTAAATTTGGTGTTACAATTCCTCCGAGGCCACGCGCGAATCGGACTGAGAGTTTGAGGAGGCAACGAATGACTAGAGGTTCACTCTCTACTAGAATTGAGGATGTATATAGGAGCTTGCAAACCTTTTCTGCTATTTCAGTATCAACAGCGCTAAACTATGCTGAAAGACTAGCCGAGGATCTTGACGAAGATAGTAACTCTGATTTTTTAGTTGATGTACCACCTGAAGCCTTAGTTCCAAATGCGAATGCTGACACAGCAACTGGATTGCCTTCTTCAACACCAATTACTGGAAATGAAGTAACTTTAGGCAGGAATGTCATGCTAGCTAATGCAGGGGTCTTATTACCAAGAAGAATTAGTCCTAGAACACAAATCCACTCTGATGAAACCTTTAGTAATTTAACAGCTCCTAGGTCACGCGGCTCACACCGAGGTAGGAGAACAGTCGAACCGACACAAAATTTGCTGTTCGGTATAACAGAAGAACAGGGACAACGTCTAAGTAGTCTTATGAGTATAGCTGAACAGCGGGCACGACTGCTTCAACAACTGTCTAGAGTTTTATATTCAGAAGAGAACCCTCCAGTTGCGCAATTGTTCATTGATGATCCAGAATACTCCCAGTAAGAGTGGTCGCTGCTCATTCTTTAAATGCAGACAATAATCATGAAACAGTATCTGCAATCCCTGAATCCAACAGTACCGCAGTCCCCTCTTATGCTAGGAGACGTAACTATATATCAGATACGCCAGAGGCATCAGCTTCAGGTACTCCTGAGCCTAGAAGAAGAAGAAGACTTGGATGATCCCTACTTCAGCGAGCATAAAAACTCCAGGCTGGTGAACAATCATTAATAAAGTATGTCATGAGTATCCCCACCTCTTATAAATAATAGTTATGCGCTCGTATCATCAATGATAAACTATCGTTCTCTTTGGTGATTAATCGAGTAACTTCATCTATCAACTGATTCTTATTTCAGGCTCAGCGAAGAGTGTTTTCTCTGTGTAGTCGTGGAACATGCGACTTGCTGCATTCAACATCCCCTCAAAGAGTTTGATCCCTTCACAAAAATGTCAGTCTCCATTTAAAGGATGCACACACTAAAGCAGGATCGAACATACAGCATCTTGTGAAATACAAACATTGTAAATTGTATATTTCTGCCCATCTGGTCAAATAACAGATTAACAGCATCTGTTTTACTTCTATTAGGTATGTACACGTCCAACCACAATCACACAACTATTCTAAACCTTTTTAGGTGGTGCTGGAATTTCATCGTGCCGAGGAGGTCCCAGGGGCAGCATCAGAGCTAGGAAAAGTATATAAAGGTCTAGACTTGGACACCAGAGGAAAAAAGGTGAGCACTTTGTTGAATGGTTGCTTGGAATCAAATGTGGTTTGAGCTTCACAGGAAGGGCACATGATGAGAGTTGTTGCAGGGGATTGTGAGCAGAACAGTGGGTTTGATGAATTGAGAGCTCTTAGATCTTGAAGCTCCTTCTCCAGTCTTCTGTTCTCTTCGAGTAGTGTCTCGCAGCGTCTTTTCAGGTAATCACAGTCTACTTCTGTTTGCTTCAGTTTTGTTCTAAACATGAAAACACATCTGAGGTTGTTAAGTATCAATTCATAACAATAGCATGTAGAGCTAAAATAGGTAGACAAGGTTACTGGGTTACCTTGCCCTTCTGTTCTGGAACCAAACTTCAACTTGTCGTGGACGAAGATCGAGCTTTTTGGCTAAAGCTAGTTTTTGTTTCTGCTTAGATAACATCAATAATAATGCAGTGAAATATATTTCAATCAGTATATTTCTAAGTTGCTGTAAAAAAGAGAACTTACAGGACTGAGAGTGCTTTGCTCTTTGTAGCTCTCTTCCAAAAAAGCAGACTGATCTTTTGACAACCTCAGCTTTTTTCTGCAGTCATTTTGCCCAATCTCCTCGCCTTCTTCGCCGGATAAGCTCCTTTTATTACTCATCTCGAAAGATGACGCAGCGCTGATGGGCGGTGATCCGACCGCCCCACCGTCTCCCTCCACTGAATGCAAAAATCTACCATTGAGGTTAGCCTTGGTGTTATTATATGTTACACCACTACCCAAGCTGAGGCCCAACTCCATGATGTTGTATCTCAATATGTGAAAAGATAAAACACTATAAATTGTGTATCAAAAACATCCTTGTATGAAATGAACTCAATTTTTCTCTAAGAAGAAAGAAACTAAGAAATACACCGTTAACTATTTCAAGAAACGCTAGTCAAATGTTGGAAGAGAATGATGCAAGAAGATAAGGCTAATGCAATGCAGACAAAGAAAGATGAATTCAACTTCAAGGATGTTGAAGGAGAGAATAGGTGGTAGACTTAGTTCCATATTCAACACGCAAAGGTATCATTATGTGGATTACACTATTTGAACCACATTTATGATATTCAAGTATATCATGATGACCATGCTACACTATAATCAATATAAACATGGATCATTCATGTGGGTCAATCTCAATATCAACTTTCTACTACCATGAAATCTTATCTTGGATTTTGACGATTACCATTCTAGGTTTCAATTCCAAAAAAATATCATATTGATTAAACGACGTTGTTTTAATTCTCACAGAAAATATATAAGATATTTTTTTCTGATTTAGTTTGAAGGAAATGTACAACGTAGGACTTAGGAGATGTAACTAATATAAAAGCAATAGGAAATTGCAGACAAATATTTATGGTGGGTGCAGTTGTTGTTGTCTTCTAATCATTTTAGTGGTTTAGTGATAATTAGCATCAAGACAAAATCAATGATTATTCATGTTGAATTTGACTCGATCTGATTCAGTAACTTGGTATGCAAGTTAATTGTTTTTAATTCAAAAGTCTATGATGTACAGGTTGAAGATAGCTTAAAAATGCAATATTCAAGATGAGTGGCTTGTGAATGAATGCCATTCTAAAAGAGTACTCCCTCCGTCCCATTATGAGTGTACCATTTCCATTTTGGATGTCCCAAAATGATCTTCCCATTTCCTAAAATAAAAACTTTTTTACCTATACATTTACACTCTCTTTCATACTTTTTATCCCACTCATTCTCTTTTTCTTACTTTTTATCTCACATTTTTCAATTTTCTTAAAAACCGTGAAAGTTCTCAAATGGGTCACTCAAATTGGGACGGAGGGAGTATTTGTTAATAGTTTTTGGATGTTTGTTTGAAATTGCATGCTTCTGATTTGATTGTCTGCCATTTTTGTGACACCATGCCTTCAAATAATCATCAATTGTGTCCTTCCATTCTCATTCTTCAGTATACTTTCACTACAAATAATCTGATCATCGCTGCATTTCATTTACATTTATGTAGGCTCTTTATTTTGAGGTCCGAATCTAGAATACTCCTTTGGTGTGCTAAGAATTAAACCTACGATTACTTATTCTTTGGTCTGCACATAAATTTAAAAGAAATCCACAAGAAAGTGACTCACCAATTTTTTATGTGGTTCCTCACGGACTGAATCCCTTCGTACATCCACATTAAGTGTTGGGAATTTTTGAATTCCAAGTGCGAAGAAAATGAGTTTTGTCTAGTTTTCATGAGCAGATTTGTGGTGTCGTGTGTACATCGAATCGAATAGTTCAAGTCTTAATAAATTTTCTTGCAATGTGTACTATAAGATTGAATAGTCGAATGCCAAAATTGATCGAGTATGGAGTGAGATATTGATGCTCAAAGTTGCATAGAAAACATGACAAATTTGAGTCCATGAGGAATGGATGTGAAGACTCGAATATTTTTATATCCCACATAGGTGGGAGGGAGGAAAACTCATAACGTTATATATAGGTGCACATTGGCTAATAATAAATTATAATGGAAAATTGTATAAAAATGCCCACGTGGGGGCGTAGGAGGGTGCAACTCCTCGGATTGGTTTGCTAAGTCATCATGTACACATGAGACCCGTTGTCATGGGGATGTGGAAAGCAATTAGTTTTTGGTGATCGTCGAAGGCCTGCTCCATCTCGCTTCAGTTTAAGGAAATTGTCGAGCAAACTTCAACTCTGGTTTTGTATCACTATCAATTTCCTTTCAATACTATTTTACCTTATATTATGAAACTAACCTACCTACGTAGCAAGACTTAGTCTTGTCTGTTTGTTATCACTACTTCTTAGCTTCTCCATATTCTATGGGAAGTTACAACGTTATCATATTCAGATCACGTTTATTGTACATTGTTGCAAACATTAGGCTCTTATAAACTTGATTGTACGTGCTTATGTTGATGATCGCAGAGCAAATCCCCTATTTAGTAAATCGTATTTAGATCATTTTTATTGTTCATTGTTGATAACATTAAGCTCTTATAAACTCGATTGTATATGCTTCTGTTGATGATCGTAGAGCAAACCACCTGTTCGTTTACATCGTTTCTCAACCACTCAAATAAGCACACAATAACGTTCTTCATTTTCTCCCTCCTCCAAATTCCCTCTTACTTCCCATTCTTCCTCCACCTCGACCACTCGCTTCGGGGTAGTGGAGAGGACCTTCTCCTACACGGGATGATGTATCTCTCAACTTCTACCCGAAGAAGTTTTTGATTTCATGATCTGTCATCTTCCTCCTCTCATCGGCAACAATCACCACTGCTTTCATCCGATCGAGTGCATGCACGTGTACGTGACGGATCAACTCATTTTTCGCTTATCCTCTTCTTAGATCCTTCTATGTTATGTATATAAAGACTTCACATAAAGTTCTTTTGTTTATATGTATGTTCATCTCTTGTAGAAGTTTGTTGTGCCGCTTAGGCTTATTCCCATCAGGTTTGTATTGTGTAATACATATTGGTTTCGGCCAAAGATCTTTATTATTTACGATTGTCAGGCTAATGTGAGTCGATGGTGAAAGTGCCGCTAATGGCCTGCTTGATCAACAGTCTACAGAGATTACTCATTTTTTTGATATGTTTCATACTTTGTACCATTGTTTATGTTTCACTCTATAATCATGACCTATATTCATGATTTAATGAAATATACTCATTTTTGATTTTTTAAACTAGCACAAAATACTAAACACATGAGCGCGCAATACAAACCTGAATGCAATTCACATCAAACGGTAGAGCTCAACAACTACAAGATAAATCTAGACGCAAACAAAAATTATGGTCTAGACATACCACACTTTTTTGGGACCGGAATGAACCGTAATTCGTAAAATTTATATTTTGAGACTGTGGAACAGATCATATTCAGGCCGGACCAGACTGTATAAGTAGTGTCTGATCCTTTTGGTGCAACCCTAATTATATATGTAACAACATTTTTTTAAATTTGCTTGAACTACTGACGATATCCTCGAGCAAAGCAGACATATCCTAAATACGTTTCCCCAAAATTTTGAATTGGGATCCCATCCAGCCATTAGCAAGTTGGAGTTAAATTATAAAACTTCATTGTTTTGAAAAATAAAGATTAAAACTATATCAATTTGACTTATAAAGGATTAATATTATGTTGTTTTATCAAAATATTTAGTATTTTTATAGGGAAGAGATATGTATAAAGTCCTCTTTATGTATAACATATAAACTTTTATAGACCATTGATTAATCGAAATCGACGGTTCTGAATTATTATAGATATACATTAAATTAGTTTCCAATTAAGGAATAAAAATATTATAAAAATTCAGCAGGGGCATTTTAGGAACAACGTTAAAATTATTTTCTAACTATAAAATCAAGTTATAAATTGGTTTCCAAATAGGGAATCAAATTTTAAATATTTTAAATTGAATGAATCATATGTATCGAATCCACAAAAAATTAGAACATGGTTCAAAATGGGTGTATAATAATACTTTATTTTCCAGTATATGATTCGTGAACCATAACCATACAATGAAAATCTCTATGGTTCATAAATCATACAAGAAAATCATTATGGTTCATGAACCATACAAGGAAAGATCCCTATGGTTCATGAACCATACGTGGAAAAATCCATATGGTTCATGAGTCACACAGGAAAGATTTTTATTCATAAACCATGCGTGGAAAATCTATATCGTTCAAGAATCACACAAGGAAAAATACATATGATTCATGACCATAATACAAGAAAAATACGTGGGATGGTAAATTAAATTGTAATATGTGGTCAACTAATATTAAGGGATGATTATGGAAAAGAATTTTGACATATTAATTGGAAAATTTAAATTACAAATTTGACCTTAAGGTGATTTTGTATTTATTTTGAAGATATTTTTACAAACCGTCCGATTGAAATTGATTAAAGATCTATATTAGTTTATATCTTATAAAAAATCTACCACTTTATACATGATCCCTTCTCATTTTTATAATTTTAGAAATAGTAATTGACGTTGTTTTATCTGTATCAAGTTAAAACTACGATGTTTAAAAGTTAACAACAACAGCGTCAGTCCTCTTTCTCTCTAAACTCTCCCGCTCTCCCCCCTTCACCGACCTTCTCCGTTCTGTGCTGATCGGATGTTTGTAGGTTTGGTGGTAGTGGCGAGGTGAGTCGTGGAAGGGTTGGCCGAGTGGTTAGTAGGGTCGTCCGTGGTTCTTCTCTCCAGCTGCGACGACGGCTGGTTCTCCGATTTGATCTTTTACCGCCGTCGTCGTTGGTTGTGGGAACTTCGTTTGGGTCTTGTTTTGTTTCTGTTTTGGAGCTGCGTAGTCGCTGGTTCTTTGATTTGATCATTCACTGCTGCTGTCGCCGCCTGTTGATCGGTTTTCTATGGTTTGCTATTAAACGCTCTTCCAGTCGGCCATCGTCGACTGGATGTGTCATTTCCTTCTATTGGGTTCGTTTGGAGTGCTACCGGAGCTCTGGCTTGTGTTGGGATGTCCTTGGTTGTTGCTGGTGGAGCTCTGTGCAGCTGGTTTTCGCCATTCGTGTGGCGTCGCCGTTTGGCTGATCCGGCCGGCTTGGTTGGTGGCTGATGATGCAGCGCCTTTTGCTGCTGGTTGTTTGGTGGTCGGATTAGCCATCTCTGTTTTGGCTTGGAGATCGAAGGTTTCTGGGCGGTTCTGTCTGAAGGCTGTGCTTGTCGGTGCTGCGCCGGCGACGCTTGTCGTTGCTGTGCTGTCTCGGTTAGGTCGGCTGGTACAGGGTTGGATGTCGGTTGTGTGTCGGCGCGGCTGGTCGCTGCTACGTGGCATCAATCCGAGCTTTTCTAGCACGTGTCATCTCCTTCTGCTGGCTCGTGTCTCTTGTTGTTCTTGTTCTTATCATCAACTGTTTGGACTGCCACGTGTCATGTGCTGTTGAAAATTATGGAAGTCTTTTCTGGACACGTGTCCTAGCCTCCTTTTTTACCCAGTTGGTTCAGCCTCCTCAGTTACAATTGAATCATTCAGTTTGGTTTGTTCCAACTACTATTAGTCTATGTCTGCTTCCCATCCGAGATTATCTTTTTGAACGTTCAAAGGCGTTATCTTTTATTATCACTGTCATCTCGGAGGATAGTCTTCATGGACGTACTTTTCGGGACCGTTCTGGAAAGCTGGTATTCTGAGATATCTTTTTAAAAGTTTAACGCTCATATCATTTGGTTTTCACTGCCTTCTTGGATCGCCGGTTTTCCAGAGTGGCTGTGCTCACAGTCTCGTGCTTCTGTCATATTTGTTCGCTGATTTTTTGGTACTGAGGCGAAGCATCTCGTCCACACTATGCTTAGTTTCATTTTATTTTGTGTTCGAGGTCTCCATTCGTTTGTTGATTGGATTTAAATGTCTTTATGTACCTTTTGATGTACGATGTTTTAATTTGATGTAAATCGTTTAATCCATAGTATTTTTGTTTTATCAAATGCGAGTTTAATCGTTTGACCGAAACGCATCGTTTTAAGGCAGAATAGGGTATTCAATTTGGGATTCCTGAAATCGATTGTTGAAGCGACGACGATGAATTGAGCGATTCAGGCGTCCATTCGGACGTGTTGAATCTCTGCGTGAACTTATCTGATTCGTTGGTGAGATTTTGAAACAATTTGAAGCTTGGACTGAGTTTTTCATTGCTCGCCCCATGCCGGTCAGATTCCGGCGTAGATAGGTCAGCAAAGTCTATACAATGTTTTGCAATGTATTTACTTCAGTCTGTTTTACCATTTATTGTTTGATTTGTTTCGAGAACTAATTGTACATTTCTTCGTTGTTGGCCGGTTTCCACGAAACTTGAACTTAGCTGAAACTTCAATTAAACTTGAGTTGTTAGTGGCTACTTGTACCTGAATCTGATTTTCAAGATTGATGGCTAGTGCTTTGGATGCTTTTATTTGGCAGTTTATGGAAAGTATAATGAAAAGTGGACATCTTTATCACATACCAAAAAACTACAGTTGTTGAAAGTTGCATTTCATGTTTGTGGGACACGTCAATTATGCATATGGGTTGAAGTCGATAAAGGAATCTTATAAAAATCTAGCTTAAACACAACCGATACCGTATTTCTGAGAAAGTCGGCTAAAGAAATTCCATTTTGTCAATTTTTATTCTGCAGATCTCTTCATTTAAATGTCAGTCAAACCTTGGCCGGAATTTTGGGTTGCTAATCAGGCCGGTCAGATTCCGAAATTAATAACTCAGGGAAGTCTCTTTACATTGCTTTCTGCATGTACTTCCTTGCCTTTGTCTAGTTTCCACGATAACTTCAACTTAAACTTAGCTGAAACTTAAACGAAACTTGAGTTGTTAATACTTAATAGTTTAGGATTAAAGTTTTGATTTACTTGAGTCTCAATCTGATTTGCAAGATAAATGGCTAAGGAACACGATGATTGTGTTTCATGTTTTGACGCTCGGTTCACGATTCAGTATTTTGGTGGGACTGGGACACATCATATCATAGGTTGGTTTAGCAGCCATGATGATTGTCTTTTAATAATGTATATGGGGTCTTTGGAGTGTGGATATAATTTATTCTTCCTTGCTTTTTACTACTAGTTTATTACTGAGAAATTTGTTCAAAAATATTCCAACTTGCACGGACCTTTATAAAGAGCAGATCAGATCAGATCAGACCAGACCACATATCAACTATGGCCGAAAAA
The DNA here is from genome assembly GCA_006409495.1 of Sedum album. Classification (NCBI taxonomy): domain Eukaryota; kingdom Viridiplantae; phylum Streptophyta; class Magnoliopsida; order Saxifragales; family Crassulaceae; genus Sedum; species Sedum album. Next base: position 43,505 of record QZGG01001417.1, on the reverse strand, counting down.
CGAGAGAACGGTCCGGCTATTGGAATCGACCTCGGAACATACAACTCTTGTGTGGGTGTGTGGCAGCAAGGCCGCGTTGAAATTATTCCAAATGAACTAGGTAACAGGACCACCCCATCATATGTGGCTTTTACAGATTCTGAGAGGTTGATTGGTGATGCTGCTAAGGATCAGGTCGCTGTTAACTCCATCAACACCGTCTTTGGTAAGCACCTGTGTTCTGATTATTAAGCTCTAACATACCTTAGTTTTAGTCAAGTCAACATGTTATTTTTGTCTCATTGGCCTGAGAAAGATTAAGTGTATTGGGATCTTAAAGGAACCCGACCCATAGCATATTAATAAATGTTGCGGATTGTTTTTATTCCAATTTCCTAACTTGTTTTGACTTTGTGCTTGCTTGTGCAGATTCCAAGAGGTTAATTGGAAGAAAATTCAGCGATGCCTCGGTTCAGCATGACATGAAGTTTTGGCCTTTCAAGATCGTCCCAGGATCAGATGATAGGCCCAAGATTGTGGTTCATTATAAGGGGAGGAGAAGCATTTTACTGCTGAGGAGATATCGTCCATGATTCTCAGTAAGATGCGAGAGATTGCTGAGGCTTATCTTGGCACGAGTGTCAAGAATGCAGTGTTGGCTGTTCCAGCTTACTTCAACCACTCTCAGCGTCAAGCAACCATGGATGCAGGGTTATTGCTGGGCTTAATGTGATGAGAATTATCAATGAGCCAACTGCTGCTGCAATTGCCTATGGTCTTGACAAGAAGGCCACCAGTTGGTGAGAAGAATGTGCTTATCTTTGACCTTGGTGCTGGTACTTTTGATGTATCCGTCTTGGTAATTGAAGAAGGTATTTTTGAGGTGAAGGCTGTTGCTGGTGACACTCGACTTGGAGGTATGGACTTCGACAATAATTTGGTGAATCACTTTGTTCAAAAGTTCAAGAGGAAGCACAAGAAGGATATCAGTGATAACCCCAAAGCTATGGCAAAGTTAAGGAAATCATGTGAAAAAGCAAAGAGGACACTATCATCTATTGCCCAAACCACCTTGAGGTCGACTCTCTGTGTGATGGTGTGGACTTCTCCTCGAACATCACTCGTCAAAGATTGAGGAACTTAACATGGATTTGTTTGAGAAGTGCATTAATTCCGTTCAAGAGTGTTTGGAGGATGCAAGGATTGACAAGACCAATATCCACGAAGTTGTACTTGTCGGTGGCTCTAGTAGAATTCCCAAGGTCCAGCAATGCTTCAGAGTTTTTTCAATGGGAAAGAGCTGTGCAAGAGTGTAAACGCAGATGAGGCTGTTGCCTATGGAGCTGCAGTTCACGCTGCTATCTTGAGTGGAGAAGGAATGAGAAGGTTCAAGACCTCTTGTCATTAGATGTCATCCCTGGCTCCATAGGTTTCGAAACTCCTGAAGGTCTCATGACTGTTGTGATCCAACATCACACCACCATTCCTACTGTAAAGCAACACAAGTTCACTATTCCCTCTAACAAGTCTCAATTATCGATCCGAGTGTACGAGGGTGAGAGTTGTGGACAAAAAAGAACATATTGGTTGGTGTCTTTAAGCTCTCTGGAATTCCATCAGCTCCTGAAGGTGGTGCGAGATCCTGTTAGCTTTGACATTGATCACGATGGTAACCTCCCTGACTGCGTCTGTACATGACAAGAACACTGGGCAAAATAACATTATCTTCACTAATACTAAGGGCAGACTTTCAAAAGAAGAAATGGAAAAGATGATTCAAAAGGCAAAGAAATACAAGTCTGACGACGAAGAGCACAAAAGGTCAGTGGAGGCTATGAATGCTTTGGAGAAATACTCATTCAGCATGAGTAACAAAATAAAGACTGAGGTGGTCAGAAACAAGTTGCACTTTTCAGACAGAATGAAGATTGAGGATGCTGTTGAAGGTGTCATTCAGTGGCTTGATAGCAACCCTCTTGCTACAGCTGGTGAGTTTGAAAAGAAGTTGATGGTATTGGAGCGCATCTGCAACCCCATCATTGTCAAGATGTTCCTAAGTGATGGAGGTTCCACTTCCACACGTTGATGATGATACTCCTCCCTTGTTCGATGCAGCGATCTTGTGAAATCAGGGACCGTGATCGCTTAATGTACTTATATGTGAGATGCTACAATTTATGTATCCCTGTTCAGTACAATAAATGGTAATGGCTGCTATGCTTTTGTTGTAGTTAGCAACAATTCTTGTTGCCATGTTGCATTATGAATGGCCAAACACTTCACCGGAAATTGTACAAGAGTTTGTTTGCGCCTTCACTGGATCTACACACAGGGGCGGATCTAAGGGGGCTGACAGGGTCTTTTGCCCCCGCTAAATCTGAAAAACCAGATATTATATCTATAGGATTTGTTATGGAGACAGTTGCAACAAGTAGCCTGGTGGCTTTGATTGATGCTTGTAACCTGCTTATCCATGGATCGAATCCTGGATACCCCATTTTTTGCCCCCCTAACATGAGTGGCTGGATACGCCACTGTCTACACAATTGAATACGAATGCACCTTCGACCATCCCACCGGATCTTCTATGATTCGGGTGACTTTCAGTTGAGCAAGACATGGAGAACATGAGAGTAAATTTGAGCTGACGAAGTGCACCTCGGCTGATCCATTCTTGTTGATTTGTTAGACTCAATCTGTACCGATCATTTATCATTGATTCTTTTTTTTGATGGGTGGGTTTACAATTGAATACAAAATATTACATATTCATCTAGTACATCTAATACTTTGAACGCACAAATCATGAGCACTACTCTGTTGGCTATTTATCATTGATTCTTAACCGTTCGTTTCATTTCAAACGGATGATGCGCACCTTTGGAACGTAGTCTGTCCTTCACTCAGGGGCGGAGGCAGGGGGGCTGGGGGGCAGAGTACCCTGCTGAGATTTCAAAATAGAATAATTAAAATGACTAAATAATAAAATAATTGAAACAGTAGATCGAAGGTACATCATTTGAAAAGAGTTTAGAAATTTTAAAATTTGGGTATAATAAATTGCATTGTTTTGAGTTAATTCTAAATAAGCTACGTCATTTTATCAATTAAACTTGAATTTCAAATTTTGGCCGTATTTGGTTGGATGTTATATGGGATCCGGATTCGCAGTCTACAGACTACAATCATTTGAGTGGAATGAAAACTACGTAGTTTAATTTTATTGTAAAACTATATAGTTATCGAAGGTACATCGTTTGAAAAGAGTTTAGAAATTTTAAAATTTGGGTATAATAAATTGCATTGTTTTGAGTTAATTCTAAATAAGCTACGTCATTTTATCAATTAAACTTGAATTTCAAATTTTGGCCGTATTTGGCTGGATGTTATATGGGATCCGGATTCGCAGTCTATAGACTACAATCATTTGAGTGGAATGAAAACTACGTAGTTTAATTTTATTGTAAAACTATATAGTTATACAAAAACCTAAGAGAATGGATCAAATGAAAAGTGGTAGTTTGGTTATAAAATGCAAATAAATATAAACCACTCATTTAATTACATCCGACAGTTAGAATATAATCTTATTTGACAAAAGGGCAATAATGGAAACATACATTATAATATATTGACAAATATTTTAATTAAATTCAATCCCTTATTTTAAGCAACCGACATTTAATTTTCTGATATGGGAAACCGACATTCAAATTTTTGTTTTTCAATCATTCAATTTTGCTTCATATATTTTCCTAAATTCGACTTGGTTGTTTCTTCACCGAATTCTTAAACAATGGTTTTTGAATTACAAAAATAGAGAGGTTACTCGATGTGGTTGCGAAGCTAGTTTGTGTTAAGTTCAAGATAGGAGGAAGTTATTGTGTGTATGAATTTGTGAAAAATCACATTCACACATTAGCTTTTGATATTGGTAGACAGTTTTTAATAATTTCTAGAACACACCCAGCATAATCTCATGATTGAGTGTTATATATAATGATTCACGATTTGATAAGATATGATTCATGAATCATATGATAGCAAATTATGAATCATAACCGAGCAAATCATGACTCGAGGATATGATTCAAAAATTACTTTGTGTTATACAGTATGGCCAAAACTTGCGCAATTCAAGTTTGTAACAGTGTATGATCCATGAATCACATTATAGCAAATCATGAATCATAGTATAGCAAATTATGAATCATAACATAGCAAATCATGAATTATAGTGTGGCAAATCATGAATCATATTATAACAAATCATGAATCATATGAATACAAACGTGGACTGTATGTACGCAATCTGTGGACCAACACTTTTTTTAGTCCAACAAAATTCCTTACATCTGTTAGATGCTCTTTTAGATGACTGTGGAAAACCGATTGTGTTCAGGTATAAAATAAGATTTATTATGTAACCTACAACTCATCCTTGACAGCTAAGGGCTCTGTGTCCTCATCATCATTGTTTGATTCAGGTTCATAATGGGTTGAATTATCTTCTTCATGTGTTAAATCAGCTTCTGCGGATGTTTTTCCATCACTTGAGGTTTCGGTTTCTACTTCCTCTCTTTGCTCCTCTTCCTCAACAATTGCATCTGTGAACCAACACACTGTTAAACGTCGCTATCGGCGATTCTGCAGGATTGAGAGCTCAAACTGAATTTATGATTTGGGAAGAACACAATTTTCCAAATCACAATCAAAACCGCCTGATTTTTGGTAAATTATTGGACTAATTTACCCTTACAGGGATTTTTAAAATAATATTTCTTATTTAATATTTCATATAATTGTAATTAGACCCCAAATTAATAGCCGTCGGATCTGTCATATTTAATGGTTTAGATTTGTTTACATTTTATAACTTAATCTTACTTTTCACCTGATCCTTACTCAAATCCTAAATTAATAGTTTTGAAAATGTTGTAGTTTTAGACATTTACTATATAATTTTTTATTTAAACTAAGTGTTTTGGATCCATTATAAAGTGTTGTATGTATTAAATATGTTAATGCGTAGCCCAAATTATAAGTGTTTCAACGCAAAAGAAAACCTAGCCCAAGCTTATTATGGAAGAGAGTTCTAAAGAAGAGAAGAAGCAAAGGAGATAAGCATCTAGAGGTATTTTTTATAGATTTTTTAAAGAGAACAGATCAGGTAAACATAATTGTCAAAAAAAAACGTAATCTTAGACGTTAAATTGAACAAAATGGACGCATCTGATTTTCTATTAAATTCAAAATCTAAATAACATTATTCCTATTAAAATAATAATAAAATTTCTAAAAGGGTAAATTAGTCATAAGTTTATTTGAACAGTTAGCGTGAATCGGGGAGGAAAGATTTAATCTCCAAATCAAATCAAATCAAATCCAAAGCTTCGAATTTGAGAATCTTTGTGTTGCGGTCCGAGATCAGCGATCTTAGAGTATTCAAAACCTAATTTTGAGGAGGCGACGCTTGGATAGAGACGAAAAAAGGCATTCGACATAGATTACGATTTTGAAATTTCGTTCACTGGGAAAGTTGGAGATAATTTTAGCGTTCATTATTTTGATATCATCAACATGTCGGACAATTTTGAGGCCAGGACATGACATAAGATTAAGCGATACTATGGTGAGTGTTTGTAGTTAGTTGATAACGTGTTTTGTTCATGAACCAAAGGATGTCAATGATGAACTATAGTGTGTTCATCCTCATTTTAGATCCTTCTATGTCACGTATATAAAGAAATGACATGTAATTGTTGTGTTTATATGTATGTGCATCCCTTGAAGTTGATTGTATGTTCATCCTTTATGTGTGTTTTTTGTGCCGCTTAGGCTTCTTCTTAGTAGGTATTTGTTGTGTTCAGTTATAAGGATTGGTTTTAGCCAAAGATCATTATAATGTCCGGTTGTCAGGCCAGTGAGAGTCGTTGATGGAGGTGCCGTCAATGACGTGCTCGATCAACGATTTATAGAGATGACTCATTTTTTGATATGCCTCTGACTTTTTACCATCGTTTATATTTCACTTTGTAATCATAACTTGATATTTTAATGATTCAATAAAATGTACCCACTTTTAATAAGAAAACAAGCACAAATTTTGAACACATGAGTGCGCAACACAAAACATGACTGCAACTTACATCAAACCCCTTTAAAAAAAGAAAGAAAAAAAACTTACATCAAACGGTAGCACTCAACAAGTAAAAGATAAAGCTAGATGCAAACAAAAATTATGATCCAGACATATCACGGATTAGACTGGACCGTAATATATAAAATTCATATTTTGAGACTATGGATCGGTTCGTATTCGGTCCAGATCAAACAACCGTACAATTATAGCCTGATCCTTTTGATGCATCCCTAATTATATATGTAAAAACATATTTTTGATTAAATTTGCTTGAACTACTTCCGATATCCTCCAGCAAACCAGACATATCCAAAATACGTTTCCCCAAAATTATGAATTGGGATTCCATCTAGCCATTAGCAAGTTGCAGTCAAAATACAAAACTACATTGTTTTGAAAAATAAAGACTAAAACTATGTTGTTTTTGACATATGTAGGACTAAAACTACGTTGATTTATCAAAATGTTTATAATTTTTAATTTTTTAGGAATAATAAAGCAATGTAGTTTTATCTGCATCAAGTTAAAACTACGTCTTTTTAACTATGACGTAAGTCGTTTTTTTAACTCGTATAAATTTCTTTGTTGTTATAGGGTTTTTTGTCAAAAACCACCCTCTCAATAGCTCATTTTAACGAAACCTCCCCTTCAATTTTTTGACATAACCACCATTCAATTCAAAAATCATTTAATCGTGATAACTCATCGCCGGTTCTGACGTATTTTTCGAAAAATTGATCGTTGACTTAGTGGACTATGATTTAAATCCAATTTTGACACAAACAAACTAATCTAATAACACCAAGAACTCAAAATAAAGTTAAATGAATATTAATAAAGATCAATATTGAAAAAAAGTTTCGATTGAATTTGTGGAGGTCGATGAAATTGGGGTTATGAGTTTTGGATAATCAATATTTCAATTAAATAAGTATGAAGTTAAATTAAAGTTTAAGAGTTAATATATTGATGGAGAATTTTGATTTACCTCTCGCCAGAATGATGGTAGGGTGTTAGAATTCAATGATTTCTAAATTGAATGGTGTTTATATCAAAAAAAAATTGAAGATGTAATTTGTTAAAATTGAACTATTGAAATGGTAGTGTTCGACAAAAAATACTTTTATCAAACCTGAGTTTAAATGTTAAATAGAACTTCATTTCCAAAATAACGAATATAACTGGCGCGTGGGTTGTTCGAAGATAGACAAAAGCGCATCGTTTAAGTCAAAATAGGGTATTCAATTTGGGATTCCAAAAATCGATTGTTGAAGCGACGACGATGAATTGAGCGATTCAGGCGTCCATTCGGACGTGTTGAATCTCTGCGTGAACTTATCTGATTCGTTGGTGAGATTTTGAAACAATTTGAAGCTTGGACTGAATTTTTCATTGCTCGCCCCATGCCGGTCAGATTCCGGCGTAGATAGGTCAGCAAAGTCTATACAATGTTTTGCAATGTATTTACTTCAGTCTGTTTTACCATTTATTGTTTGATTTGTTTCGAGAACTAATTGTACATTTCTTCGTTGTTGGCCGGTTTCCACAAAACTTGAACTTAGCTGAAACTTTAATCAAACTTGAGTTGTTAGTTGCTGCTTGTACCTGAATCTGATTTTCAAGATTGATGGCTAGTGCTTTGGATGCTTTTATTTGGCAGTTTATGGAAAGCATAATGAAAAGTGGACATCTTCATCACATACCAAAAAATTATAGTTGCTGAAAGTTGCATTTCATGTTTCGACAGTCTTTTCATGATTTAATAAAATATGGGACACATCAATTATATATATGGGGGTTGAAGTCCATGAAGAAATCCTATTAAACACAACCGAAAGGTTACATGTAGTATTTTATTTTGGAAAGTTAAGTTGATTTATTATTCTTTGTGGAGTACTACTGTAATACTGAGAAAGTCGCGTAAAAATATTCCATTTTGTCAATTATTCTGCAGATATCTTCATTTAAATGTCAGTCATACCTTGGCCGGAGTTTTGGGTTGCTCAACAGGCCGGTCAGATTCCGACATAAATAACTCAGGGAAGTATCTTTACAATGCTGTCAGTATGTACTTCCTTGCCTTTGTTTAGTTTCCTATATAGCTTCAACTTGAACTTAACTGAAACTTAAACGAAACTTGAGTTGTTAATATTTTAGGATTAAAGATTTGATTTACTTGAGTCTGAATCTGATTTTCAAGATAAATGGCTAGGGAACTAAAACTGTGTTTCATTTTTTGACGCTCGGTTCACGATTCAGTAATTTGGTGGGACTGGGACACATCATATCATAGGTTGGCTTAGCAGCCATGATGATAGTCTTTTAATAATGTATATAGGGTCTTTGGAAAGTGGATATAATTTATTCTTCCTTGCTTTTTACTAGTTTATTACTGAGAATTTTGTTCAAAAATACTGCATTCTCCTCTGAACCTTAGCCGCCTACAGATTTTCAAATCTCAGGCTTCAACTCTCTCATTTTCTTGTTAAAGTTTGAATCTTTTAGTTAAAAAGATCATGTCTGGTAAGGGTGAGGGTCCTGCTATAGGAATTGATCTCGGAACAAGCTACTCTTGCGTCGGAGTATGGCAGCATGAACGAGTTGAGATCATCGCTAATGATCAAGGGAACAGGACCACGCCGTCGTATGTGGCGTTTACTGATTCAGAGAGGTTGATTGGTGATGCTGCTAAGTACCAGGTCGCCATGAACCCCTTCAACACCGTCTTCGGTAAGTCATCCTTTACTTATTTTGATGCTAGTTTGATTGGATCTGAGTTGAATTGAGCTTGTTAGAGTTGATCTGTAGCTTTTGAGACTTGAGTTGAAGTTGATTTGAACTAGCTTAGATTGTTGGAAATACATGACAGGAATCATGCAACTTCAATTAACTCGCTACATGTGATGTACTCGGCCAAATAACTTGAACACAACCAGTAACAACTTTACATAAAAATTCAGCAGGTAAACATGAGAAATAATAATCCTGAGAACAAACTTAACCTAACAGCAGACATACAAACTAATTATAAATTACAGCTTATATGCACATCACATCAACCCGTCTAAGCAAGAGGTACGACAATCAAATACTCCCTCCGTCTCAATTTGAGTGACCCATTTGAGAACTTTCACGGTTTTTAAGAAAATTGAAAAATGTGAGACAAAAAGTAAGAAATAGAATGAGTGAAATAAAAAGTATGAAAGAGAGTGTAAATGTATAGGTAAAAAAGTTTCTATTTTAGGAAATGGGAAGATCATTTTGGGACATTCAAAAAGGAAATGGGACACTCATAATGGGACGGAGGGAGTACAAGATTAACAGATTCAATACCAATTAAGCACTGCAGTGACGTGTGAGACTACAAGAGGTTGCATGTAAGTGTCAGACCATGAACATGTACTCTGCAGCAATCAACAAACTGAATATTCTATTAAGAGAACGGATCAAATGAAACAAAGTAGATTGGTTAAAATATAAAATCAAATTTTAATTGTTTGTTGTATTTAATTAATGGCTAGATTTAATTGTCTAAAATATTCACATTAAATAATAGAAAGCATACATTAGTAATTGAGCAAAATCAAAATATATTTAAAATATATTTGCATTTATCACCTTCTTATTTTTTGGTAACCGATTGATAGTTTTGATTTTTTGGATTCCAAACGAATCGACAAATTCGTCACAACCTTTTTCAAGCTTAAAAGTAAACACAATGCGATACGAGATCGGAAGTAAAACATTCGACATTCATTTCGATGAAACGTTCAATTTAATGCATTATTGAGATAAAAATTTAATGTGATACATATTTGGTTCAGCTTTTGTACATGTTTGGTTCATACCATAACAGTCAAGGTTGTACAGAAGTACATGTTTAGTTCAGCTTTTGTACATATTTGGTTCAGCTTTTGTACATGTTTGGTTCATGAACCATAACAGTCAAGGTTGTACAAAAATACAAGGTTGGTTCAGTTTTTGTACATGTTTGATTCATGAACCATAACAATCAAGGTTATACAAAAATACACGGTTGATTCAGTTTTTGTACATATTCGATTCATGAACCATAAAGTCAAGGTTATTGGAAAATACAATGTTGGTTCAGCTTTTTTACATATTTGGTTCATGAACCATAAAGTCAAGGTTTTAAAAAAAGAAAAAGGTTGGTTCAGCTTTTGTATGTGTTTGGTTCATGAACCATAACAATAAGGTCGTCAATAACTTAATCTTTCCCACTTCTCCTCTTTCTGGTCCTTTCGCGCACTATATTATGAAGATATTTAGATTAGGGTTATATATGCGAAAGATAAACAATTCAGAACATGAAAACTTTATCAAGAATATTGTTTAGATAATTACTAGTAATGTTCTCGCATCTAAACGGAACAATTCATATATATGGCTCGTTGTTTGACACCATTTGGTTCATGAACTGAAATATTTACTAAGAGATTACATGCATTGAAAAATAACTCACCATATTCGGAAACCTCTCAATCACCATTTTCATCAAGTCCTGACCTTTTGGTAGGAGTCGGTTGTGTGTTTTCAGTTGCGATTCGGTTTCATCAGAGGTTGATTCGTGGCTGTCGCTAGTCTTATGTGTTAAGCATCTGCGAATCGGATCTTCAAAATTCAATTAGTTTTGGATTTCTTCAAATTAAGATAACCGCTCAAATCAATTGTTTATTTGCCCCTAATTTTATTTTATTAATATATTTTAATTTAAATGATGATTTTATTTTAAATTTGATGAAGATTTCAACCATACATTTTTCATAATCCAATGACTCATATTATGTTTTATGTTATATCTTATATGTCTGTTTCACCAGATCCTAAATCATACTAATCATACACAAATTATTGTAGTAACTTAATTAACAAGCACATAATATAATACAGTCTTTACACTAATCAATTATAAGTTACCACACACTCAGTAAGGACCGAACAAGTAACCGTTAACATCAAATCAGCAATTTCATCAAATACACTAGAACCATCAATCAATTAAAACTCAGAAATTAAGAGATGGAATACAAAACCGAGATTGTGGTTGAGGCTTGCTCAGCAATTTCCTTATCTCAGCAATTTTCTTAAAGCTAAATTGTCTCCGTCTAGTGCTGGGTGTGGAATAGCAATCGACCTCTCAGGATATAACAACCGGACCTTCGTTTACTGCACCGTTGTGAAGAAGGTGAAACAAAGACTGTCTTCTGTTATGACTCAAACGCACAACTCAAAACTCACTCACACACACAATAAAGGGATTGTTTTTCAAATTGAATTTCTCGATTCAGTTATTGAAGAAGAAGCAACGCATCCATGGAGAGCAGCTTCCTCATCTCAAAACCGCCGCACTCTTTTCAAGAACCACCCACCTCTTCTGGATGGAACTGCGTGGGCAGACGAATGACAGTCGTAGAATTGGGCTGAATTTTGTGTCACTAGTCGTTCAATATATTTGTAATAAAACTACACCGTTTAGTGACAATGAACCATCTGTTTTCTTCACACCAAATTGAACCAATTTTTCCGACATAGATTCGGTCAACGCTGTTTTTGACTCGTTGTCTCAGATCAGCTTACATGTTTTAAAATAAATTGGAATTTGATATATTACAAATTTGAACCTGATGATCAAGCTCAAAAGTGTTCGATTAATTAGATTTAGGTATAGGGTTGTAAGTTGCAGTTCGTGGTGTTAATTGTAGTTTATTAAATGCAGATGCTAAGAGGTTGATTGGAAGGAGATTCAGTGATGCACCAGTTCAGGATGACATGAAGTTGTGGCCTTTCAAGGTCATCCCAGGGTCAGCTGATAAGCCTATGATCGTAGTTGACTACAAGGGTGAGGAGAAGCAGTTTGCTGCTGAGGAGATCTCATCTATGGTTCTGATCAAGATGCGTGAGATTGCTGAGGCTTACCTTGGTGTCACTATCAAGAATGCTGTCGTAACTGTACCAGCTTACTTTGATGATTCGCAGCGTCAGGCTACCAAGGATGCTGGAGTTATTGCTGAGCTTAATGTAATGTGTATTATTGATGAGCCAACTGCTGCTGCTATTGCTTATGGTCTTGACAAGAAGGTTACCCGTGTTGGTGAGAAGAATGTGCTTATCTTTGATCTTGGGGGTGGTACTTTTGATGTGTCTCTGCTTACGATTGAGGAGGGTATTTTTGAGGTCAAGGCTACTGCTGGTGACACACATTTTGGAGGTGAGGACTTTGACAACAGAACGGTGAACCACTTTGTTCAGGAGTTCAAGAGGAAGCACAAGAAGGATATTACTGGTAACCCAAGAGCCTTGAGGAGGTTGAGGACATCTTGTGATAGGGCGAAGAGGACTTTGTCATCAACTACTCAGACCACCATTGAGATTGACTCGCTGTATGAGGGTATTGACTTCTACTCGACCATCACTCGTGCTAGGTTTGAGGAGCTGAACATGGACTTGTTCAGGAAGTGTATGGAACCAATTGAGAAATGTTTGAGGGATGCAAATATGGACAAGGGCACCGTCCATGATGTTGTGCTTGTAGGTGGTTCCTCTAGAATTCCCATGGTCCAGCAGTTGCTACAAGATTTCTTCAATGGAAAGGAGCTTTGTAAGAGCATTAACCCTGATGAGGCCGTTGCCTACGGAGCTGCAGTTCAGGCTGCTATCTTGAGTGGTGTAGGAGGCAGACTCTCGAAGGAAGACATTGAGAAGATGGTCCAGGAGGCTGATGAGGAGCACAAGAAGAAGGTTGAAGCCAAGAATGCCTTGGAGAACTACTCTTACAACATGAGGAACACCATCAAGGATGAGAAGATTGGCGAGAAGTTGCCTTCTGATGACAAGAAGAAAATTGAGAATACGATTGAAGGTGCCCTCCAGTGGCTAGATGCAAACCAGCTTGCTGAGGCTGATGAGTTTGAAGACAAGTTGAAGGAGTTGGAGGGCATATGCAACCCCATTATTGCCAAGATGTACCAAGGAGATGGAGGTGCTCTTGGTGCTGACATGGGTGATGATGCTCCTCCTTCCTCTACCGGAGGCCCTGGTCCTAAGATTGAGGAAGCCGACTAAGCTGGGAGAGAACCTGCTACTTAATCTAATGTTATTTTTTTCCGTCTGCAAGTCATTTTTGTGTTTGGGTGACTCTTGAACCCTAGAACCGAGCTCCAGAATTATCTTCTCGAAAGTTGTATTACATTCATTCAATTAAAAACTCATTTACAATGTTTTTACATATACATGTTGAACTCAAAAACGACACAGCTTCAATCTAACTCTTTTCTACAAACGACAACGTTTTCTTACAACTTAAATTTGATCCTTCTTTCCATCTAAGTATCTTCAATCCTGCTCCATGTCTGCAACTCAACTTCCTCCTCACTTCTTCTTAAATAAACACCTGAGCTGATCTACCTCAACTGCTCACTCACTCCAATACCCCCCATCAAGCTGCGGAGTGGAGGAAATTTGAAACTCCCAGCTTGGAGCTGAGATAGCTCAACTGCTCACGGGGTAAAGGCTTCGTAAACAAGTCTGCTGGCTAATCCTCTGTGCTGATATGAACTGGAGTAATGAAATTGGATAACACATGAGACCTGACAATATGACAGTCAATTTCCACGTGTTTCGTCCGCTCGTGAAATACTGGATTATGAGTAATGTGAATTGCCGCCTTGTTATCACAGACAAGAGGAATCAAATGCTGAACAGATACTCCAAGATCAGATAATAAACGAGCTAACCACACAAGCTCGCAACAAGTAACAGCCATCGACATGTACTCCGATTCTGCAGATGATCTAGACACGACCTGCTGTTTCTTCGACTTCCAAGAAATTACTGCAGACCCCAAAGTAATGCAGAAGCCCGAAATTGAGCGTATGGTCAGTGGACATGCTGCCCAGTCGGCATCACAATAAGCTTGCAGTTGAAGATTTGAATTTGCAGGAAAGAATATCCCTTGTGCAGGGGCAGTTTTAATATATCGAAGGACTCGATGAACTGCCTGAAGATGCTCCTCAGTTGGTGAGTTCATAAATTGACTGAGAATGTGCACTGGATATGCCAAATCAGGTTGAGTGATCGTCAAATAGATCAACTTTCCAACAAGCTGTCTATAGTGAAGAACATCTTTGAGTAAGGGAGCCTGAGAAAGACTTAACTTGTGCTTTGTGTCCATAGGAGTGCCAAAAGGTTTGCAGTCTGTAAATCCATTGTCTTCTAATAACTCCATTGCATATTTTCTTTGATTAAGAAAGATACCACTAATTGACCGAGCTACTTCAAGACCCAGAAAATACTTCAATTGTCCTAGATCTTTGATGCGAAATTTATCATTAATGAAACTCTTCACCTCGGTGATGATGTCTGTCGAAATTCCAGTCAAGATCACGTCATCTACATAGACGAGAAGGATGATGAAATCATTAGCTCGAGTAAGAGTAAACAGTGAGTAATGATTGATACTTTTCTTGAAACCAAACTGAATCAGTGCATTGCTAAATTGAGCAAACCACTGTCTTGAGGCTTGTTTTAGGCCATAAAGACTCTTAATCAACTTGCACACCTTGCCATGCTCCTTCTCAGATTGTTAGAAACTTGCACACCATGAACAGTGGCCATCCTCTCGCTGCAGCTACTGCTAGTAAACATCTAACAGTCGTTATTTTTGCTACTGGAGCGAATGTATCATGATAGTCCAATCCTTCCACTTGGGTAAATCCTCGAGCAACCAACCTCGCCTTATATCTTTCCAAACTACCATCAGAATTAAATTTGACTTTATAGACCCATTTGCAATCAACCAAGGTCTTTCCTGGTGGGAGATCTGTGATAATCCAGGTTTTATTAAGTTCCAGTGCATCAATTTCTTTCTGCATCGCAGTCATCCATTGAGGATCTTTACTTTCTTGCTTGAAAGTTGAAGGTTCCCTGATACTATAAATTTGTAAAGCAAAATTTCTGTAATTTGAAGAACAATTAGCATAACATACCACTTTGTCAATGGTGTGAGGAGATGTCTCGTCTTTGTCCAAACTATTATTGTTGCAGACAAAATCCTTTGTCCAGATTGGAGGTTTCCTGATACGAGAAGATCTTCTGATTGGAACTTGTGTAACAGAATTACTTGGGTCAGGTAAATTATCTTGAACATGACTAGAAGGAGTTTCTTGTAATAACCCTTCAGCAGAAAAATTATCTGACCTTGAATCACCGTTTTCTTCAACCAATATATCAAGATGGGATGAAGAAATCTGTTCCTCCAAAATATTCTCACCAGCAACATCATTTTCATGATTTTCAGAAACAGGAAAATCCCAATCACATGATAAAACAGGTGGGATTGGTTGAAATGCTCCAAAATATTTTGAAACATCAGACTTACCAATATCTTTGAAAGGAAATATCTGCTCCTTGAAAGAAACATTTCTGCTCACAACAATTTCTCTGGTCTGCAGCAAATATACTTTATAACCTTTCTGACCTGCAGGATATCCAATGAGAACTCCTGGTGATGCTCTCGGATCAAACTTGTCTCGTAAATGAGGCAAAGTATTAACAAAGCACAGGCAACCAAATACTCTTAGATGATCAATAGGAGGAATTGACTGAAATAAAACTTCCCGTGGAGATTTTCCCTTTAAAACTGCAGAAGGAAGCCTATTTATGATATGCGTAGCTGTCAGTATACTGTCACTCCAGAAAATTTTGGGCAAACCTGATCGCAATAAAAGTGCTCGAGCAATATCAAGAAGATGTCTGTGCTTCCTCTCCACGACACCATTCTGTTGTGGCGTATAAGGACATGTAGTCTGATGTAGACAACCAACATCTTTGAAAAATTCCATCAGCTTTCTGCATAAGAACTCAGCACCATTGTCAGTGCGAAATATCTTCACCCTTTTGTCAAACTGTGTACCAATCATCTTGATAAATTGTATAACCAGGTCAGCTACTTCTGATTTGCACTTCATCATATATGTCCAAGTAGCTCTCGAAAAATCATCCACTAAGGTTAGAAAATATCTTGATCCTGACATACTTATTTCATGAAAAGGACCCCATACATCACAATGAACTAAATCAAAAATAGCAGCAGCACTGTGTTTACTCAAAGAAAAAGCAATTTTGATTGTTTAGCCAAAGGGCAGGTAATACACTCAACCTTGTGACTTCTAAAATTCATATGACTATTATGGCCTTTTAACAGCAACGTAACAGTATCAAAGGAAGCATGTCCAAGTCTATCATGCCACAATGTCAAATCAGTTGTATTATTTCTAAGTGCAAAAGAACAAATTTGTGTAACCTTCTTAGCACTGAAAAGCCCTTCACTTGGCTCACCAGTCTCTAGAAATATCTTGAGGGATTGGTCCTGCACAATGCAAGATCTTTTAGAAAACAGCACTGAACAATTACTGTCCCCCATAAGTCTACTGACCGAAATCAGATTCACATTAAACTCTGGCACCAGGAGAACATTATGCAAAATTATGTCATTGTTTAAACGACAAGTACCACTAAATTTTATCTGCAAGACATCTCCATTAGGCAACCTGACGTTGCACTTATCTTTCAGTTCACGAATATCCTCCAACAATTTTGGATTATAAGTAAAATGACTTTTTGCTCCGCTATCAATCAACCAACTGTCATTATTAATAATTGCATTATAAGCACAAAGAGTACCTGCCATCTGAACTTGAGTTGAGCATTGATCAACATTTCCGCTCTTCAATAAGACCAATAGTTGATTCACCTGTTCACTTGTAAGTTGAACCCCTGGTTTTCCACCATCAGAACTGTCAGTTGAACTTGATACAGTAACATTGTTTGCAAGTTTATTTGTATTTCCAGGCTTTCACTGATTTCCTTTCTTGTTGGATTTGTATCCAGGGGGATAACCAATGAGTTTATAGCAATTCTCCTTCAGGTGACCAGTCATATGGCAATGCGAACATACTAGCTTTTCTTTCTCCTTATCATAATTTCCTTTCCAATGATTATTGTTTCTTCCCTGAGAATTCTGAAAATTTGCTCCACCATAAAACGTTGATGATTCATTTTGAACTCCCCTCTTTGCTTTAATCTGAGACTCTTCTTGAGACACAATGTCATAAACCACATCAATATTAGGTACTTGCTTCATGGCAAACACATTTGACCTAACCACAGCATATGCATCATTTAGCCCCATCAGAAACTTCACTACTCTATCCTCTTCCACATCTGCCTCAGTTTCAAGACAGCAAGGACACACACCAGTGGCAGCACAAGATCTAATCTTCTTAATAGAATCCAGTTCTTCCCAATACTTGCTCAGTTTATCAAAATACGTAGCCACATCACATTCACCTTGAACACAATTAGCTACTTCAGTTTGCAACACAGATTTTCTTGCAAGATTTGTACCTGCATACCTTGTTTTAAGAACAAGGTATGCAGGTACACCATAAAACGTCGTACTCAAAAGAAAGATCACATCTTTAGCTCTCATAATTTGTTCTCCAACATTTTCTGAGACCGAGCAGATCAACCAAGACATTACGATGTCATTACATCTCTGCCAACGTGCAAGCATCGCCGGATCTTTTGCCCTTGGGTACTCTCCCCTGATAAAGCCTAATTGAGATCTAGCTGACAACGCTATCTCCATCGCTTTTCTCCAGGTAACATAATTCTCCCTTCCTGTCAAAACTTTCTTGACAGTGGAACTTCCAGTATGAACATCGCTTGTGCTCACACAATAAGGATCCATAAGGACTCCTAGACCTCCAAGGCCATTTCCCGCAGCACCAACACCAGCAATCACACTCGTTGCAGTCGTGCCGCTCAGACTTGAATTTGCGTCATTCAACGAAGCCATCTAACAAAAGCTTCAATCAAACACCAAGAAAATAGCAGAAACGATTAAGACTCAGCGCCAATCGATCGTAGCCGCTCTGATACCATGTGAAAAAACGTTCGTCGGATCTCCGATCAATCTGAAACCCTAGAACCGAGCTCCAGAATTATCTTCTCGAAAGTTGTATTACATTCATTCAATTAAAAACTCATTTACACTGTTTTTACATATACATGTTGAACTCAAAAACGACACAGCTTCAATCTAACTCTTTTCTACAAACGACAACGTTTTCTTACAACTTAAATTTGATCCTTCTTTCCATCTAAGTATCTTCAATCCTGCTCCATGTCTGCAACTCAACTTCCTCCTCACTTCTTCTTAAATAAACACCTGAGCTGATCTACCTCAACTGCTCACTCACTCCAATATGCTACATTCGCAAACTTCAGCAATCTTGCATCTGACATTTCGGTGTGTAAGCCTGACAGTTTGATTTGATCATAGTGGACATATATTGAAGATCTGAATAAATAGGTCGATAGATGAATGTGTGAAGCAAGTAATGAAAGAATACGCAAAGTACAGCTGTTGGGTGTCCAAAACACGATGTAGCAATTCGATAGTAATGTCGAATAGCCATGCAAAGAGGCCGGATGGGTTTAGGGTTTAGCCGGATGGGGAGTCGCTGCTTTTCAAAATCTTGTTTCTGAGTTACCATACTTGCATTAGTAAGACACAAAGCCACTTACATCTGTTGTTTACTAGCTTCATCTTTGCATTGGATCAATTTATTCGAAGTCTATGTCTGCAGGGGCTTAGAGAAAATCTCAGCACAGAACGAAAATATATCCGACCAAGTAATATTCTGAAAAAACAAGTGGTCTCTAGTTTCCAGGAACTTGTCTCACAGCACGAAACTAGTTTCAGTGTTTCTTTGGTCATGATCTTGTTGTGATGTCATGGAAAGGAAACTCTCAAATCTGTGCGCGACTCTATGCCAAAGTCCAAACATAGTCATTGCACTGTGCTTCCTGTTAAGATAAATATAGTGTGGCGGAATAAATTTGGTCTTCCACCATTATTGTGTAGCATTTATTATTATTCTATTATTGGCAATGTATTTTCTATATAAACCTTGTATTATTTTACACAATTGATAGATCAATAAAATCTCTTTTCATCTTCTTTCTCTATTTTCACACATCCTATGAAAGTTCTTTTTCAAGATTATTCCCCTTAAAGATGTTTAAAATGTCAGATACATTATTAAGATCACGAAAGACATAATGTTTTCGATATTATCACCCTTCAATACAGAAATTGTTGAATTATGTCACGTGACGCCGGTTCCGACATCTTTTGTCAGATAATTAGTCGTTGACTTCTTTGACCTTAATATAAATCAAAATTCTTTATCAATAAATTAACCATTAAACTTTAATTTGATTTCGTACATGTTTAATTGGAGAGTGATTTTCGGCAACAAATCCTTATCAAAATGTTTGCAATTTTAATTTTTTTAGAAATAATAAAACGACGACTTTTATCAACATCGAGCCAAAACTACTCTTTTTTAACTCGTCGTAAATCGTTTTAACTGGGTAATAATTTCTTTGTTGTTTTAGAGTTAATTGCCCCAAACCACCCATAAAATACGCCTTTTCCCCAAAACCACCCTTAAAATAATTTCCTCCCAGAAACCACCCTGCCGTTACACCTTTTTTCCCAGGAACCACCAGCCGTTAGTGCATCATATTTAAGCACCTTATTATTGCCAAAAACCACTCATAAAACTCTATTTTTTCCCTAACCATAACTCACAAGTTAAATCGATAAAAATTAACTAATTTGTACAAAATAATTAGTTTCAATAGTACCTCATAAATTCGAAAATTAAAATATGTTAGAGAGTCGAGTACCATTAGGTTATTATAACTTTTATATAAGTGTTTAATCGTATGTCGTCTTTCGATTTGTTAAGTAAAACTATAATTGACATTCAATCATAATATTTTAAACAACAAAAAAAATTAAATGTATAATTTTATTACCTATTGTTTTTAATTTTATGTTAAATAAATATTATACTCACAATTATTTTTAGACTTCTTTTGAACCACCCATAAAATGTTATTTTTTTCCAAAAACCACCCATTAAAGTGCGCTGTTAACGGAAAAGTTAACGGCGTTAACGGCTGGTGGTTCTTGGGAAAAATGTATAATAGAGGGGTGGTTTCTGAAAAAAAATTATTTTAAGGGTGATTTTGGGGAAAATGCGTATTTTATGGATGGTTTGAGCAATTAACCCGTTGTTTTATCAAGTGCAAGCTTAAATGTTAGGGTAGAACTTTTCACCTTTTAGTAGCATTGGCCCACATTTGACCCAACCCAGTTAACGTATAAAACTGGCGCGTGGGTTGTTCGAAGATAGAGGAAAACGCATCGTTTAAGGCAGAATAGGGTATTCAATTTGGGATTTGCAGAAATTGATTGTTGAAGCGACGACGATGAATTGAGCGATTCAGTGGTCCTTCCAGACGTGTTGAATCTCTGCGTGAACTTATCTGAGACGTTGGTGACATTTTGAAGCAGTGTGAAGCTTGGACTGAGTTTTTCATTTCTCGCCATGCCGGTCGGATTCCGGCATAGATAAGTTTATACAATGTTTTGCTATGTTTTTACCTCAGCCTGTTTTACGTTTTATTGTTTGATTTATTTCAACAACTGTAGTTTTGATTTGTTTCCCATGTTCGCTGGTTTCCACGATAGCTTCAACTTAAACTTAGCTGAAACTTTAATTAAACTTGAGTTGTTAGTTGCGACTTGTATCTGAATCTGATTTCCAAGATAGATGGCTAGTGCTTGGGATGCTTTTATTTGGAAGTTTATGGAAAGTATAATGAAAAGTGGACATCTTCATTACATACTGTAAAGTATAGTTGTTGAAAGTTGCATTTCATGTTTCGACACTCTGTTCACGATTCAACAAACTTTGGGACACATCTGTTATGAAAATGGGTTGAAGTCGATGAAGAAGTCCTATAAAAACCTAGCTTAAACACAACCGAAAGGTTACATGTAGGATTTTATTTTGGAGAGTTGAGTCGATTTATTCTTCTTTGTTTTCTACTGTAATACTGAGAAAGTCGGGTAAAAAAATTACATTTTGTCAATTTTTTATTCTGCAGACCTCTTCATTTAAATGTCAGTCAAACCTTGGCCGGGGTTTTTGGTTGCTCAACAGGCCGGTCAGATTCCGACATAAATAACTCAGGGAAGTCTCTTTACAATTCTTTCAGTATGTACTTCCTTGCCTTTGTTTAGTTTCCTCTATAGCTTCAACTTGAACTTAACTGAAACTTAAACGAAACTTGAGTTGTTAATATTTTAGGATTAAAGTTTTGATTTACTTGAGTTTGAATCTGATTTTCAAGTTAAATGGCTAGGGAACTATAATTGTTGAAAGTTGCATTTCAGTATTTTGGTGGGACTGGGATACATCATAGGTTGGTTTTTCTAATTAGCAGTCATGATGCTAGTCTTTTAATAATATATACAGGTTTGAGTCTTTGAAGAATTCCAATACCTAAAACGCAACCAAAATGTTCATTCATGTAGTTTATACTGGAGAGTGGATATAATTTATTCCTCCTTGCTATTGACTAGTTTATTACTGAGAAATTTGGTCAAAAATATTCCAACTTGCACGAACCTTTATAAAGAACAGATCAGATCAGACCGTATATCAACTATGGCAGGAAAACGAGAGAAGGGTCCGGCTATCGGAATCGACCTTGGAACATACAACTCTTGTGTGGGTGTGTGGCGGCACGACCGCGTAGAGATTATTCCAAATGAACTAGGTAACAGGACCACCCCATCATATGTGGCTTTTACAGATTCTGAGCGGTTGATTGGTGATGCTGCTAAGGATCACGTCGCTGTTAACTCCATCAACACTGTCTTTGGTAAGCACCTCTGTTCTGATTATTAAGCTCTAACATACCTTAGTTTTAGTCAAAGTCAACGTGTTAATTTTGTCTTGTTGGCCTGACCCTGAGAAAGATTAAGTGTATCGGGATCGCAAAGGAACCCGACCCATAGTGTATTAACAAATGTTGCGGAATTGTATTTATTCCAATTTCCTAACTTGTTTTGACATTATGTTTGCTAGTGCAGATTCCAAGAGGTTAATTGGAAGAAAATTCAGCGATGCCTCGGTTCAGCATGACATGAAGTTTTGGCCTTTCAAGATCGTCCCAGGATCAGCTAATAGGCCAATGATTGTGGTTCATTATAAGGGTGAGGAGAAGCATTTTACTGCTGAGGAGATATCGTCCATGATTCTCATTAAGATGCGAGAGATTGCTGAGGCTTATCTTGGCACGAGTGTCAAGAATGCAGTATTGGCTGTTCCAGCTTACTTCAACCACTCTCAGCGTCAAGCAACCATGGATGCAGGGGTTATTGCTGGGCTTAATGTGATGAGAATTATCAATGAGCCAACTGCTGCTGCAATAGCCTATGGTCTTGATAAGAAGGCCACCAGTGTTGGTGAGAAGAATGTGCTTATCTTTGACCTTGGTGCTGGTACTTTTGATATATCCGTCTTGGTAATTGAAGAAGGTATTTTTGAGGTGAAGGCTGTTGCTGGTGACACTCGACTTGGAGGTATGGACTTCGACAATAATTTGGTGAATCACTTTGTTCAAAAGTTCAAGAGGAAGCACAAGAAGGATATCAGTGATAACCCCAAAGCTATGGCAAAGTTAAGGAAATCATGTGAAAAAGCAAAGAGGACACTATCATCTATTGCCCAAACCACCATTGAGGTCGACTCTCTGTGTGATGGTGTGGACTTCTCCTCGAACATCACTCGTCAAAGATTCGAGGAACTTAACATGTATTTGTTTGAGAAGTGCATTAATTCCGTTAAAGAGTGTTTGGAGGATGCAAGGATTGACAAGACCAATATCCACGAAGTTGTACTTGTCGGTGGCTCTACTAGAATTCCCAAGGTCCAGCAAATGCTTCAGAGTTTTTTCAATGGGAAAGAGCTGTGCAAGAGTGTAAATGCAGATGAGGCTGTTGCCTATGGAGCTGCAGTTCACGCTGCTATCTTGAGTGGAGAAGGAAATGAGAAGGTTCAAGACCTCTTGTCATTAGATGTCATCCCTGGCTCCATAGGTTTCGAAACCCCTGAAGGTCTCATGACTGTTGTGATCCAACATCACACCACCATTCCTACTGTAAAGCAACACATGTTCAGCATTCCCTCTAACAATTCTCAATTATCGATCCGAGTGTACGAGGGTGAGAGTGTGTGGACAAAAAAGAACATATTGGTTGGTGTCTTTAAGCTCTCTGGAATTCCATCAGCTCCTGAAGGTGGTGCAGAGATTCCTGTTAGCTTTGACGTTGATCACAATGGTAACCTCGCCCTGATTGCATATGTACATGACAAGAACACTGGGCAAAACAACAGGATTATCTTCACTAATACTAAGGGCAGACTTTCAAAAGAAGAAATGGAAAAGATGATTCAAAAGGCAAAGAAATACAAGTCTGACGACGAAGAACACAAAAGGGCAGTGGAGGCTATGAATGCTTTGGAGAAATACTCATTCAGCATGAGGAACAAAATAAAGACTGAGGAGGTCAGAAACAAGTTGCCCTTTTCGGACAAAATGAAGATTGAGGATGCTGTTGAAGGTGTCATTCAGTGGCTTGATAGCAACCCGCTTGCTACAGCTGGTGAGTTTGAAAAGAAGTTGATGGTATTGGAGCGCATCTGCAACCCCATCATTGTCAAGATGTTCCTAGGTCATGGAGGTTCCTTACATTGATGATGATACTCCACCCCGTCCGATGCAGCGATCTTGTGAAACAGGGGCCGAGATCGTTGAAAGTGTGAAAAGCTACAATTCATGTCTCCCTTTTTTGTACAATAAATGGCAACTTTTACAACAATTCAGTGGTAATAGTTGCTGTGCTTTTGTGGTTGTTAGCAACAATTCTTGTTGCCAGGTTGCATTATGAATGGCCAAACACTTCACCGGAATTTGTACAGAATATGTTCGAGCCTCCACTGGATCTACACAATTGAATACGAATGCACCTTCCATCATCCCACAGAATCTAGCTGGCCTTCCGTTTAAGCAAGACATTGGAGAACGTGAGAGTAAATTTGAGCTGACGAAGTGCACCTCGGCTGATCCATTGTTGTCGTTGTCGATTTTCTAGACTCGATCTGGACCTATCATTTATCGTTGATTTTCAACCGTCCGTTTCATTTCAAACAGATGGTGCGTGCGTTCGAAACGCAGGCGGTTCTTCACACGCTACTCCGAAAAACTTCAGCTTATTTTCAGCTGTGTCGCATAAAAAAGCTTCTCTCTTTGTAAAAATAATTATGTGAAATTGGGAGGAAACATGCAAGTATTGAAATTACTAAATAAGGGTTACGTTTTAGAGAGACATGTAATATTTGTAAGACGGAGAGACATTATCTCAACCGTTGATTTGATTGATTTAGCGGTAGAGATTAAAGTTGGTTTTTAATTAAATTCGACGGTTGGATTTGCAAAATGCAGGGGTGGTTGAGAGTGACGTTTATTAATATCAACCGTTAGATTAATTGAAATCAACGGACGACATGTTGTCCCTCCGTCTCTCAAAAAATTGATTGTCCTCCTAGAACCTTGTCCTACTAAATAATATTGTATCATAAGAAAATTATTAAATAAAAAATAGGAATATGAGATAATTGTCTTACCAATTGATTTTTTGTATACAATTTATTTCTCAATATATAACACTCAACCTCTATTCACATGTATCTAGTGCAAGATTGAATCTCTCAGTATACAACATTCGATCTCGGTTTTGTAAGATCGAACATTTATTTCCTAGTGTTATTTACTTAGCCTCTTTCTTGAGATTCGCCATAATTTTCTCTCGAATCTCGAATTCACAAAATGCACCATTTTACAGAAACGCATAATTTTAATAATTAATTACGAAATTTCTTTATTATAATATATCCATTACAAATAAATCTTCATTGTCACTGTTTCGTTACAACTTATGTTACGTGTGTACATGTGACAATAAAATATTATTTTATATTTAAGTTAACCATTGAAAATCACTATTATAATCTCAGATTTACAAAAAAACAATTGTTTTAATAAAAAATTACGAAAAGACTACTATCGTGTTAGATCAGAGGTTTCTACGGAATTTTAACTCGTTGATAAGTGTCTACTATGTCACATATTACTAGAAAATGTAAAAGAAAACACATGTTTGAGATTTTATTATCATTGCGTAATGGTTATCGGATGTCTGGTTCAAGTATAAGTAATTTTTCATCGTCTTGTCTCCCTATGAAATATGATTTATTATGTCACTATTTTTAAATTCTAATTTTTATACTATATTGATTAATTACTTAAGAGTTGAATTCTGTGCAAAAGATATAACAACTTCTTACCGTAGCCGCAACTGCAAATATGCTTTAATCAGATTTCATGTCTTGTGTGGATCAGATTTCATGATAATTTTTTGATACGACACTATTCAATAAAATATTATAAAGTGGGTTTTCTACAAATGCTCCTAAAAATATATATACTTCACTTTTCGCAAACTTACTTTCTCGGCTTAGAAAACCACTAAACCTCAGCCCTAAAGCTTAATTTGAATCATTATCGGTTGAATTTAACCATCAGCATTTACAATTTACGTTAACTTATTTAACATTAGAGAATCTAAATCCCTTCTAACTCAATGTCGTCAAAATGTCCCAAAGTAAACGGTCAAAAGAAAAGGACAGAAGCAGCCGCTGCAAGCAAAACCCTAATCCGCACAAAACGGAAAAACTGCATAACCAATCAGTTAATCCCAGCTGTCCATTCCGCATCTACCCAGCATCATCCAACGGTCAGAATCACACATCTCCACCCAACCGAACCTTCTAGATCCCAAACCACTAATCTATAAATACATCTCCTTCCCTCCCTCCATTCTCCTCTATTCCTCTAAACCCTAGCCGCCTGCAGATTTTCCAATCGCAGGCTTCAAATCTCTCATTTTCTTGTTAAAGTTTGAATCTTTGAGTTAGAGAGATCATGTCTGGGAAGGGTGAGGGTCCTGCTATCGGAATTGATCTCGGAACGACTTACTCTTGCGTCGGAGTATGGCAGCATGACAGAGTTGAGATTATAGCCAATGACCAAGGGAACAGGACCACGCCGTCGTATGTGGCGTTTACTGATTCCGAGAGGTTGATTGGTGATGCTGCTAAGAATCAGGTCGCCATGAACCCCATCAACACCGTCTTCGGTAAGTCATCCTTTACTTTTTTTTCATTCTTGTTTGATTGGATCTGAATTGAGTTGAGCTTGTTAGAGTAGATCTGTAGCTTTATAGACTATTGCTGAAGTTGGTTTGAACTTGCTCTGATCTGGTCAACGCCTATTTGACTCGTTGACTCAGATCTGTTAAATTTATTGTTAATGAGATTTTGAATATTCTTTATGATGTTTGATTAGTTTTGTAATTGTAGTTTGTGGTGTTAATTTTATGTTTTTATAATGCAGATGCAAAGAGGTTGATTGGAAGGAGATTCAGTGATGCTCCAGTTCAGGGTGACATGAAGTTGTGGCCTTTCAAGATCATTCCAGGGCCAGCTGATAAGCCAATGATTGTTGTTGATTATAAGGGTGAGGAGAAGCAGTTTGCAGCTGAGGAGATTTCATCTATGGTTCTGATCAAGATGCGTGAGATTGCTGAGGCTTACCTTGGTGTCACTATCAAGAATGCTGTTGTGACTGTACCTGCTTACTTCAATGATTCGCAGAGACAGGCTACTAAGGATGCTGGAGTTATTGCTGGGCTTAATGTAATGCGTATTATTAATGAGCCAACTGCTGCTGCTATTGCTTATGGTCTTGACAAGAAGGCTACCAGTGTTGGTGAGAAGAATGTGCTTATCTTTGATCTCGGTGGTGGTACTTTTGATGTGTCTCTGCTTACGATTGAGGAGGGTATTTTTGAAAGTCAAGGCTACTGCTGGTGACACTCATCTTGGAGGTGAAGACTTTGACAACAGAATGGTTAACCACTTTGTTCAGGAGTTCAAGAGGAAGCACAAGAAGGATATTACTGGTAACCCAAGAGCCTTGAGGAGATTAAGGACATCTTGTGAAAGGGCGAAGAGGACTTTGTCATCAACTGCTCAGACTACCATTGAGATTGATTCATTGTATGAGGGTGTTGACTTCTACTCGACCATCACTCGTGCTAGGTTTGAGGAGCTGAACATGGACTTGTTCAGGAAGTGTATGGAACCAGTTGAGAAATGTTTGAGGGATGCAAAGATGGACAAGAGCACTGTCCATGATGTTGTGCTTGTTGGTGGTTCCACTAGAATTCCCAAGGTTCAGCAGCTGCTTCAAGATTTCTTCAATGGAAAGGAGCTCTGCAAGAGCATTAACCCTGATGAGGCCGTTGCCTACGGAGCTGCAGTTCAGGCTGCCATCTTGAGTGGTGAGGGAAATGAGAAGGTTCAGGACCTACTGTTGTTGGATGTCACTCCCCTCTCCCTTGGTCTTGAAACTGCTGGGGGTGTCATGACTACTCTGATCCAACGTAACACCACCATTCCCACGAAGAAGGAGCAGGTCTTCTCCACTTACTCTGACAATCAGCCTGGAGTGTTGATCCAAGTGTATGAAGGTGAGAGAACTAGGACTAGGGACAACAACATGCTTGGAAAGTTTGAGCTCTCTGGCATTCCACCAGCCCCCAGAGGTGTTCCTCAGATCACAGTCTGCTTTGACATCGATGCCAATGGTATCCTGAATGTGTCTGCTGAGGACAAGACCACTGGCCAGAAGAACAAGATCACCATTACTAATGACAAAGGTAGACTCTCGAAGGAAGACATTGAGAAGATGGTCCAGGAGGCTGAGAAGTACAAGTCAGAAGATGAGGAGCACAAAAAGAAGGTTGAAGCAAAGAATGCCTTGGAGAACTACTCGTACAACATGAGGAACACCATCAAGGATGAGAAGATTGGCGAGAAGTTGCCTTCTGATGACAAGAAGAAAATCGAGGATGCGATTGAAGGTGCCATCCAGTGGCTAGATGCCAACCAGCTTGCTGAGGCCGATGAGTTTGAAGACAAGTTGAAGGAGTTGGAGGGCATTTGCAACCCCATTATTGCCAAGATGTACCAAGGAGCTGGAGGTGCTCCTGGTGCTGACATGGATGATGATGCTCCTCCTTCCTCTGCTGGAGGCCCTGGTCCTAAGATCGAGGAAGTCGACTAAGCTGGGAAATAACCTGCTACTTAATCTATGTTATTTGTTTTCGTCTGCAGTCTGCAAGTCACTTTTGGTTTTGGGTGACTCTTGAATCCCTGTTTTTGTTTTTTAATTTGCAACACTAGTTTATTTTTCGCACTGCTCCCGTTTTCACTCTATTTATTGTTATCTTGTTATATACACCATTTAGGGTAGCTCCATTGGCATACTTCAGCAAGCCGCATCTGACAATGCGTAAGCCTGATTACTTGATGCTGAAATAGGTCGATAGATGCTGTGTGAAGCAACTAATGAGGCAGCTCGTAGCTGCTGGATGTCCAACACATGAGGTAGCAATTCCATTGTTGTGTCTAAAAGCCATGCAAAGAGGCCCTACATGGGGAGTCACTGCTTCTGCTTTTTCAAAATCTTTCCTGTTTCTGAGCTGCCATACACTGTAGAAATTATGAAACCATGATATAAAAACCTAACATTAATATATTTGAAGTATCTGAAGAACAAACTATGTCTAAGTTTATTAAATTCCAATTTTATCTTCCAGCAACATCTGGTTATAGGGCATGTTTTTTGTACCTGAAGACAAATCTATATGATTTTTGAAAATGGTACATTTGGTGTGTTTGGTGCATTTTTGGACTGTCATTGAAAAGAAATGCTTCCAAGAGATATCAAGTTTTTTTATTTTTTGTGCATTAGTGCATTTTGTCTTTTATATATTTCGTTATTTATGCACACATTTATGTGTACGTGGCAGTGAATAAATGAATTTTTTAAGTGGGTCGAGTATACGAAATAACGAATCCCAAACTCTCACCACAGCCTCTCTGATAATATTACCTAAAGATAGCATACATTAGAGTATTTCCTAAAGAGATTCTGTGAGTATTCAATAACATTGACTTAGAATATTTCTCATTAATCGACGAACATTCTTAGAAGCATGCAGTATTGCAAAACAAGAGCCTAATACCATACAAGACACGAAGTTTATTGCAGAGAAAACTGACTAGCGTGCAAGAAATGATTTCTGATGCATCGTGAAAGCCAAAAATAACTGAACATTAATATATGCTCGGGAGGTACACTTTTGATTTCCATAAACCTCAAGTCAAAGATGATGGCAAATAAAATGGCTCACTACAAAACCCAGTTATTTCCATAGCAAAAAACAAGAATAATCATATGATCAATATCATATGGATTGTGATATATTAAACTGTTTATTGCTACTTTGCAACAAAAAGAGACGGCGGGTACCTACTCTTTCTTCAAAATCCCCCTCTGATTTTGCTCCATATTTTTTAATTCTGTAAATACTAAATAATGTTACACTTGAGGAAGTTCAGTACATCTACCCAGTTGCGGACGCAGCTGCTGAGCCTTTGCTGTAGTCCGCCTTCTCTTCTCTTTCAAACTCTTCAATCAGTTCCCGTTGCCTTTGAGTTAAATTTCTGCAAAATATAGATACATTAAATCATAATGCGGTCAAAAAAGAACACAACTTTTGCAAATATTGAAGGCATAACAAGAGACCAAGAGCCTCATGGTAACAAACTTAACACTAGTAGATCATACATTATCTGGTTAGTATCATGGAATCATAGATATGGTAAGAAATTTGTTCCATTTTGCATCATCGCGAGTAATTTGTATAATTAAATTTTGTGTTATTTGTGTACATATAGAGGGTTCCTACAATGTGAAGCTTAAAAATAAATGATATGCAATTGTGATCTTTAAGTAAGAAGCTACCAGTACTACTATTTCACAGTTTAGGCCAAATAAAGAAACTTACGCTGGGATGCTGACGTTAAAGTGCACATATTGATCCCCAAATGTTACCGACCCCCTTGTCTTGATCCCTATAACACATAAAGGTAATTTTAAACATTGGGTTCGAATAATCAAGTTCATTTCTGGTTCGTCAAAACTAGAAACCACAACACTTTAAGCAACCTCTTTCCTAATTTCTACTATCAAATTCATCATTGTCTACATATGATGGTAAGTTAGCAGTGACATGAATTACCTTTTTTCTTAAGTACTACTTTTTGGCCAGGCTGAGTGCCAGGACGAACCTACAGTGAAATAAAAAAATAAGACAACGTGGTAAACATGCACAAAGCACTACATAACAATTGGAGCTTTTGGAATAGCAAGAAATTCTAACCTTAAGAACAACATCTCCTGTGAGAGTTGGTACTTGAATGGTACCTCCCAAAATTGCCTGTCAGAGAACATTGAAGCTATTTATTGATAACAGACTCAGAAAATGACATTATTTGTTTTTGCCTTACTTTGTAGAATAAGAAACGGAAGCCAAAAATAGGTGCAAGTGCAACATAATAAACCCACAACTGAATAAGCAAAAAAAAGTTGCATGCAGATCCCAAGGACTTGCAGCATGAGGTGTGAATAAACTTGGAAGCACATCTATGTTTAAGATCAAAGCTATATTTTTGAGACAAACACAAGAGTTCATTTGTACTTGAGCAGCAAAGGAAATGAGTTAAATAACTTTGAACAACGAACTACGAAAGTTGATAAGTATAAAATCACAAATACCTGAGTAACACTTAAAACAGCATCGACATGGATGTCGGCTCCTTCTCTACGGAAAACAGGATCTTCTTGAACCTTCATAGGATAAAGACTTTTTATTAGAGATGGAGGGATCACAAAGGATTTGTAGATATTAGTGTTAGGTGATTTTATTCAGTATGTATAAAGGAATACTGGATACTACATATTTGGGGTTCTACCTTTATCACAACATACAAATCACCAGGCTGATTTCCGTCTGGATCTGCTCCACCACATCTGGGAACCTTAATCTGTTCATTCTCATCCACACCTTAAAATTTAAAAAATGTCACGGACAGGAAAATCATGTCGTGTTCATATGAATTTGTAAAATTATAATTATATTATGAGGGTGATTTTACAATGATGCACATTCTGTTCCATTATCAGCTCTAGCAGTCAAACAACATAGCTTTCTCAAATTGTCAGAACGTCCTCCTAAGTCCTAAAGCAGAAGCTTAGAGAATATTACAGGATCTAATGCATTGGTGTCGTGAAGATAACAAAAACTTACTACATCCTGAGGCCTTTAAGGTCATTATGTATGACCTGTGCATTCTCTACAACCACCACCCATATCTACGCTACTCGATTTACATAGTTACACAAGGCAGTCCTAAAAATCCCCAAGAAATAATGACTTTCATCTATTGATCCCAATATGATGACCTCATAACAGCCGTTTAAACTATTTGAACCTATAATATGTTAGTAACTTACGCTAACCAAGAAACAAAAATAAAAAGGAAAGACAAGGCGAACCTGGCACAATATTCAAGTTCACTGACTTCCGCCCTTGAATTAGCCTCTCACCACCACATGACTTGCACAAGTTCTAGAAAGAGAGAAAATTAGATTGCTCTAAGACAACTTATTTTGGAGCACATAGAACACTTGACACTCAATTGGAAGTTATATAAATAATATTATTTGAATAATAAGTTCAAAATATAAATGGATACCTACCGTCACAAGTTTCCCAGATCCACCGCACGTTGAGCAAGTAGATTGCATCCTGAAGGGGCCAGTCTGCACAGAAACCTACATTGCAGAAACATGTGATGGCTTTAGGACAACTTCTCTAAATAGTTCAAAATAATACCTAGCCGTACTGACTACTGAGTGGGACTGACCATGCCCGAGCCTCGACAACGCTTGCATGTTTCAGGCCTTGTACCAGGGGGAACGCCACTTCCACCTAATTTTCAGAGATAATTAAAATTGACCAAAAATCCACTGTTAAACAAAGCAATGAAAGGCTGCAGTAACACATAAATCATACCACAAGCTTCACAGGGTAAACTGGTAAGGAATGTCACAGTTTTGGTGCATCCCTGAACAGCTTCCATGAATGACAGCTCAAGAGAAACCTAATCAATGCAATCACAAAGCTTAAATGGTATAATCAAAGCAGAAGACACTTAAATTGACAAATTGAGTACCTTGACATCGTCACCACGGAGATTTTGTCTGAAAATATTCTTCAAAAACTGTTCCAGTCATTGGTTACATCAAGAATGAAATATCATGTATTAGTTTTTCCACCATTTAAAAGTGGACTAAATGGAAATATTGAGAAATAAAGTAGGTCCTTCAACGAAATAAGAAAACTCTATAAATTCATAACAAATGGCACAATCATTGCATATTGCTAAAATGTCAGCACTGTTCTGAATGTTATTATTCAGTATAACTGATACTTTATAAACAGTTCATACGCCAGCCAGTTGCAGACATCAACGTAAAGAAGGCCACAAATCATACGTTTTACCATTCAGATTACGTAGGAGCTTACATCTGAATTAAACATATCTTCAAAAGGGCTCTGCGAAAAACCAGGGCCAGGACCGCCTTCCTGCTGACGTTCGTAAGCATCATGACCAACCTGCAAGTTTCCATCAAGCACAACAAGAATGAAACTTAGTGACATTCTTTTCAAATGCAACCGAAGTATATGGCAAACAAAGACTAAGGAAGCAAAAATAATGAGTGATAAATAAGCTTTAGCAGATTACTTAAAACGTGAAAGAAAATGTTTATATTTTCTGAACAATGAAGAGCATTTTTGCAGATGGAAGCGTGCTTTGTACGAAACTGGATTTAATAAACAAGGCGAGAGAAAGATTTTTGTTTAACAATAAGAAGAGAAGGAATGAAATAACAAAAACAGGCTGTGGAAGATGTAGGTTCTATTCCCAATCAGTAACTACATCAACTATTTAAATTTTTGAAAGACATTAATTTTTGGCGTTGAACAAAGAACAAATGCAAGTGGTAAGAACAGAATGAGGCGTACTTGGTCATACACTGATCTCTTTTCGTCATCCTTAAGGATCTGCATATTAAAATAAGGCTGTCAGAACACATATATACAGATATATACCATAAAGACAACCCAATAAGACAGGAACTAACTTCATAAGCCTTCGAAACTTCTTGAAACTTTTTCTCAGCCTCTGGGTCATCCTTATTTTGATCAGGATGTAGCTTTTTTGCTAGCTGAAAGGGACTTATGTGTCATAGATGCAATATGAATTATGAACCATAATTCTATGAAGAAAGGTAAGTCCAAAGGTAATGTCTACATTTTGGCTAATGCTTCTCTCAACAGGAGTGGAAATAAGCTATCTTTTACATATATCAATGTCATTCATGTTTAGATTCTTACCCCGTAATATGCTTTCTTTAGCTCGGATGCAGTTGCATTCCTTCTAACACCGAGAACATCATAATAATCTTTCATTGGAACTAAGAATAGAAAGCAAAACAAGTCAACGTGGAATTGTTTTATACATGGAGAACCATTTCAAATATCATACTCGGTGGAAATCAAATTCCTGACAAACTAAAAACGATTTGCAGTAATCTAAGTATTACAGAAGAGATGGCACTTTCGATGCTCAGCCTAGTTACCCAATATCTATTCAAGTTTTACATCCTTTACGAGAAAATAAAACTATTCACAAGTCAGAAAACTGAAAAGGGTGTCATGAAGACATGGAGACTGCAAATGTGCTGATCATATCTTCAATAATCAGCTTATTGACAGTCAATACGTCTAATCTTCTGTCTTCTGCCCACTGTTAAAGCACCACTAAGCATTAACTTGGCCCAATTACTGTGTTTGTACTAGGAAACCGATGCCTTACAAGCACTCAAGCTGTATTTCTGTATTATCTGGCAGTGTTCTTATGTGCCTCGAGTAACTAGATCATGGCCGTTTTGGTGCATTTTGCAGTAGCACCCCATAGACAATAAGGGGGTCCAAGAATATGGCATGTGAAACGAGAATTTAATAATACCTGTGCTATGTATTGATCTTGCTGCAGAGTGTTGAGCATTATGTACACCAAGAAGCAACCCATTTTTGTAATGAACTGCGAACATTTGTATAACAGTATAACCAAGACATCCAATCAGAAGGAAAATATAACAACGTAATACATTCAACCAACAACAATTACAAAAAAATAACAACTCGGATTTCTACAGATAATCACCTGTAAAGTTTAAAAAGGTGTATATTTAACATCCGACTCTTGTACATCTAACTACACCCGAAATATCATGGCCTCAGAGAAAAAAGTTCATTCTTTTCTCGGTCATCAGAAGCAGTAAAAGTACAAATAAAAAATAAAATTCTCAACATGAAACATTTAATTATCGAAACTGCAAGTACAACATCGAACTTCACAGCAAATAAATGCCCAGAATACAACAAAAGACATGATATACAGTCATAGAAGCACTGTAAACCCAACAGAATTGGAATAAGCTGAAACAACACATCTTTAACCCAAAGACTACCATGATCAACATTCATTTTACAGTCATAGAAGCACTGTAAACCACATCAGTCCGACCAACAGAATCACCTATATCCTCAAACACTTGAAATACTGCCTAGAAATAACATAAATCTTACACATTTCCCCCACATGAGAGAAACTAGCAATCAAGCGCAAATAATAGGAAGAAAAAAACTAATATTTCAGAGCAATGCAATTAACAATTACAAATGGAAAATCAAATCATCTATCTGGAGTAAGCTCCGACCAAAAAATATATATATCAACTCTCCCAAATGAATACAGATTCCTAAAGGCTACAACACCAGAAAATGCTTGAACATACCGTTTTTGGTCAAATTAGCTAACCCTAAAACCCCCTGGGGTTTATTAATCCCGCTATTAAACGCTCTGCGTCCTCCTCTAAACACGACGTCGTACACCTACAAATCAAACAAAACCAAATAAATGGAAGTGAGAGTTGCGGCATTAAATTTGCGATCTTTGATTGGGAAATTGAGTCATACGGATTGACGGGGAGCGTTGAGGAGGCATGAGGACCTAACAAGCAAGTGGGCGAGTTTGGATGAATGGTGTCGCGTCATTAGGGCTTCTAAGAAGAAGATGACGTCAGGCCGAGGCAGAGGCTTGTTTGAGAGCCACCACACCACAACGAAGCAAAGTGTTTGAGTTGCAGAAGAAGCTTCTTTAGGCTTTAGAGGGTTACGGTTCGTTAAATTGAACCGGAAATTATGAGACCGGCTGGGAAATCGAGTTAAACCGGTTTGTCCATTGTGTGTAAATCAAGAAAGCATTAATATTATCAACAAAAAAGAAAGCATTAATATCAGGAGAAACGATATGTTTTATAATACAAAAGGATTTAATCTTAATTATTAATTTGATTAATTTGTCGGTTGGATTAAAATTATTTTTATTATAGTTTGAAAAAGAGTCAAACTTGTTTGTTCATTATGTCCTTCCATCAAACAAATATTTAACTGTTCTTTTAAAACCTAATCCAATCAAGAAATAATATTGCATGGGGACAGGATTTGATACATTTTTGGATGGTCTAGGATCCGCCAAAATGTGAGAAGGATTCAAATTGAGCTTTTGTATCAACCAAATTAGGAATACATATGAAATGCATATTTCCTAAAAAGAAGCTCCAATTCAAACTCAAGTGACAAATTTAGGAACTCGCTGTACATTTGGCTCTGTGGATCAATAAATGGGAAACGAAACTCTACATTGTCATATTTTCATTTACTATCAACTTTCCTCATTATACAAGTTTTGAAACTGGCCAACGGATCCGGATCTGGTGTTGTGCAGCTTTTGCTGCTCATGATCTGAATCTCTGGCCAACTATTTAAACAGTTATTTGTTATAGGCTTCTTTGTACGATACTAAAATACTCATATAGAAATAGTTAGGGACAGGTCCAGGAAATATAAGTTTTATGAGATTGTTAATTATTGATCATTTTTCGATCGAGATTTTAATTAATAATTTATAAATTTCAACCACAATGTTTTTAAAAATAAAAACACCTAATTTATTTATTAATAATTTTTATAAATCAACAATTTTGATTTAGTCCTACGATTCCACAAAAAAATCATGTCTCACATTAACCTTATTTAAAAAGAGTAATATGCACCCACAACAAAAGCAAGTTATAGTATAGATTCGTAAGTAGAATAAAGTTCAAGAAGGATAATTAAATAAATGTAGAACGGTGAGACATGATATCGATAGTTGATTATAAATAATTCAATGGATGAAGTTTAATTTCTAAATAAAACCGTCGATCTCAACCGCTAGAATTTTTTGCAAATTCAACCGCTCAATTTATTAAAGGGCAATTTACCGAAAACCACCCATAAATTTGGGTTTTTTTCGGAAACCACCCGTATCTTTGAAAATTATAAAGTCACACCCATAAGTTTATTAAATTTTACAGAAACCACCCATATGTTTAAATTTAATCAAAATATTAATAAAAATGATAAAAAAACTTATAAAAATACGAAAAAATACATAATTAATTACAAAAATCATAAAAACATTTAAAAAATCAGAATATTAAATAAAAATAAAATATAATTATAAAATTGAAATTTATTCATATGATATGTATACAAATATGAAAACTAAATTTATAAAAAAATATGGCGTCTTGAAAATTACAAAAAATTACCGGCAATCATCATTGCTCCATTAAATTTATAAAAAAAATCATAATATCTTAAAATGAGTGTTTAAACTTTATTATATATGCAATAAAATTTGTGTTTGAATGCTTTATATGTAAAAATGTAACAAAATTTAAAGTTATAACACACTATTATAAATTGTAAGACACCATATTTTTGTATAGATTTAGTTTTCATATTTAATACATACCATATGAATAAAAAGTATAGTACTTCATTTCAAATTTTATATTATTATTAACATCCTTATTTTTAAATTTTTTTTTATGATTTTTGTAATTATATGTCCCTTTTAGCATTTTTAAAAGTTTTTTATGATTCGATTAATTTTAAACATATGGATAGATTTTTTTTCATATTTAATACATACCATATGGATAATTTCAATTTTATATTTATATTTTATATTTATTTAATATCCTGATTTTTTAAATGTTTTTATGCTTTTTAAATTAATTATGTATTTTATTTGTATTTTATTTGTATTTTAATAAGTTTTTTTATCATTTTTATTAATATTTTGATTAAATTTAAACATATGAGTGGTTTCTAAAAAATTTAATAAACTTAAAGGTGTGACTTTATAATTTTCAAAGATACGGGTGGTTTCCGGAAAAAACCCAAATTTATGGGTGGTTTTCGGTAAATTGCCCTTTATTAAAAACCAACTTTAAAATCAAGCGTTAGATTATTAAAAAAAACGATTGAGATTAAGTCCTTATGTTTCACGAAAGCTTGACGTCTCACTTAAACTTAAGTTTTTGTGAGACAGATGATCATATTCTTAATCTTTAATGGTTGATATTAAAGTTGGTTATAAATAAATTGAGCGGTTGGGTTTGCAAAAAACCTTATCGGTTGAGATTGACGATTTTATTTACAAATCAAATCTCATTCGTTGCATTATTAGTAGTTCTCTAAGAATTTTAAGAGATGAAATTCTCTAACGATTTTAAGAATAATTCCGCTATGACTTGTGAGAATGTGAACTAGTACATCAATTGGTGATCATTTCTTAATAAAATAGCTTGTCATCAATCATCATGGGAGGATGGACCGCAAACATCAATAAATACATGTATGATGATGCCATGAAATGCTGCCGAAGCACACCATCTCTTCTTGTGTTTGAAGCAAAGCAATGTTGCGTGATTTAAGCATCCGGTCTACAAGCAGACACCCTTTTATCCAAACCGAAGATTACGACATTCAAACTACTGTCATTTATTTTCGAAACATGGTTGTTGATTAGTGTTAATTTGGGTCCATGTGTACTTAAAAATCTCATACTCGAGTCATTTATTTATATCCTCTCTCGCAGGATTGTTTTTCTGTTCCACCAAAAAACTCGAATTGGCTTTAGTGATACTCGCACTCACTCTACTAATGAGGTGCATGCCTGACCCATGTGCATCTTCAACATGGTCCAGCCTGGGCTGCATGTGCCGACACTAATTGCTGATCTATCATGCATGTGTTGTAGATGCAACGCTCACTCCACTTCAGAATACGCTCTCACATATTCATCTGTTTCATTGAATGGTAAATAGTGAAATGGCTCAT
The DNA here is from genome assembly GCA_006409495.1 of Sedum album. NCBI lineage: Eukaryota > Viridiplantae > Streptophyta > Magnoliopsida > Saxifragales > Crassulaceae > Sedum > Sedum album. Next base: position 5,037 of record QZGG01001417.1, on the reverse strand, counting down.
GACTAAAAGAGATCAGAAGAACTGAGTATCAGGGTTTACTAATACAAAATGAAACTGCAAAAAAGAGTTCCCAATATGGGAGAATGACAAAACACAACCAACTACCAAAGCTGACATGTCTCGCTAGACTAGGCTATTTGGTTCTCACAATCCCAATCAAGACACCGCTCTTCTGCTAACACTACATGACTATCTAACAGCTTACTAATTGTAATCTGATTGCTCTTGCTACTTCTCTCCATACCATTTCTGTACAAATAACAAATGAAAAAATGTGAATCAAAATAAGTTAAGAAAATGGCAGGAGAGATTTGTGACTGACGTCCGATTTGTTCCACTTGGTCTATCGTCAAAAGTACAGAGTATGGAATATGGTATCTTCGATCAAGGGAGAACTGAGTCGCTGACCTAGTTGCAAGTTGTTTTCCCTCTCATCTCAAGGACCTTCTTGTGTGAATTCGAATGGACTGCTGGAACAAATGTCGGGCTGGCTGCAGGGCGATACTCAGGAAAAAGCCTGCCAGACTTGTAGCGAACACCACAAGCATTGCAAAGAGTTTTTGGGCCGTTAGGACCAGCTCTCCACTGCGGAGTTTTGGTTATCTCACAATGCTGACATTTCCTTACTGAACCGTCCGCATGAGCGATAGGATTGGGATTGTCATTCTGATCCACCTCTGCAGGCACATACAGCTTAACCTTTTTCTTCTTCTTGTGCTCAGAATTACTCAAAGTAGATTTCCTAATTTTCGATGATTTCGACAACTCATCAAAACTCTCACCATCAGAATTCCCATCTTCACAACCTTCAAATGAATGATCATCCATTACGAAAGAAGCGCTAGGTGATATTTGCCGCCGATTAAAGGTACGGGGACGAGGACGTTCACTACGAGCACGCCCGCATCTTCCTCCATTCTTTGATAACACTGCCGGCTTCACACTGACCGACATAAAATTTCCACCAGCATTGCTAGAACCGCTGCTCTCCAAAACCGAAACAGGACTAGTGGTCTGAAACTGAGTAGTTGATGGAGACACAACCTTGCTCTGCACCGATTTATTAGCCACGTCAATGGCCAAGCTGTTCCCAGCATATAAAGAGTCGTCGGCAAAGGTTGAAAGCCACTCCAGCTCAGCAACAGCAATATCTTCATACTGCAACATAGCGAAAACCACATCATCAAACACCGACAAAAAGTCAAACATTATATTTATAAATATATAAAATAATTTGTTTTAAATTTCTAAGCAATTAAACTGAATATACAAACAAAAAAATTCCCTAAATTGTTTGAAAATGAAAATTTAAAATACGAAAAGAGTACTGACCGGAAGAGAGAGATCGTCGGAAGCGGAGATGCTGTTGTTCTCGGAGAAAATAGATTTGGTGGTCTCTGGAAATGTGTCGGACTGAGTCCAAATACTAGGAAAATCCTTAAAATCGTCGAAAAGAAAGTCAGTGTCGGGGCAATTGTCGTCGTCAGGGATGTCTAGTAAGTCGTCAATTTGGTCAAAGAAGTTGGTGCAATCGACGTCGTCTGCTGCTCCGGCCATGAATAAAGAATGAAGAATCTGAAGCGATTGAAAACGTTAGAAAAATGGACCGAGTGAGAAATTTATTTAACGTGCGTGGACGCATCGTTTTAAATATAATTATGAAATTCGGAGATTTTTACATTACTACCAAAAACGGTGGACCGAATGGACGCGTCATAAATCTTTTGTGATTTGATAATTACAATAAAAATCAAAGTATTTGAAGCGTCAAAAAATATACTAAATTTTTAGTTAAAAGATTATAATTTCAAAAATCAAAATTATTTATGAGACGATAGAATATGAACAAGAACATAATAGGAAAGTAAATAAACATTAAAGAGGCAAGAAACACAACATTTGAAGACACGCGCCGACAGAAATGGAAATGAATAAAATGTGAATTTTAGAAGAAAAACGGACCTTGAGAATGAGGAAGAGAAAACGTCAATTGGGTGTTGGGGATTTGGGGCTTAGAGGTGCGGATGATGATTTTGGTGGTGAATTGTGATGAGAAAAAAGAGAGAGGAATGAAGTGAAGATTGAGTTGAAATAAGGGTGAGAGAAGGAATGGGGAGAAAGTGGGTGTTTATATTGCGGAAAATGGTAGCAAGCTGTCTATGAATCAATCATCATGAGCACAGCAGCTGCTGCTTTACTATCCTCTGTCGTCATCTCCAAGTCTCTCTCTATCTTTCTCTCTCCACTTTTATTATCTCTTTTTTGATTTTTGTGTCTGTATTTTCTTTTTTTTGTTTTTGGAAAATATGACAACATATTCTCATTACCTTTGTTTTTTTAAATTATTACTACTTCATTATTAAAGAAATGGACAACTTCATATTCAAAGTGGATATGTATTCAGGAGCGCTTGAATTACCGATCTTTGAGACCAAAAATTAAGTAACTAACTGCTAGACCGCTACTCTTTGTGCTCATATGTACACTTCTTGGTCTTGTTATAATCTCAAGAAAATTCATTAGTCAAACAAAGTAGTGAACATTGAATGAGACATAATTCAAAGTGTAATTAGCGTAGATAATAACGCAGGTGGAGATTAACATGAACATCCGTGTAGTGTACGTATGCGAATTGATATTAATTAGACCGACGAAATTTTGGTAAAAGTTAAAATCGTAAACAACGCGCGTGGCGCAGACTAGCAGTTCAAATATTGGACTTTTAACTAAACCGCCGCTGTTTAGGACCAGACCGTTCCGTTCTCATTAACATTTTTGCAGGCGCGTGAGAACACGCCGTAATGTGATTGGTCCGAATTACGTGTCCCAACCATTTACAATTTTTGCTCAATTTACTTGAAAGAATAAATTAGGTTTTTATTTAATAAAAATAATGAATTTGTGATTGGATGACATGTCATTATACCATTAGAACACAGTTTTCAATTTCATCGTACATAATGTCCTTTTGATTTAGGGTCTATTTTGGGAGCTACTTTACCTTATTAGAGGAGTAACATTTTAGACCTTATTTTGTTATATAAATGTGCTCCCTCCGTTCCTATTTGTTTGTCCAAAAGCATCAAATATACGATTTTTAAAGAAAAAAGAAGGTATAAAATGTGTGGTTGAGAATAAATGATTTATAAAGTATATGAGTAAAAAGTAGAATATGTGGTTGATATTAAAAGAAAGTGGACAAACTTAAAGGGACACCTAAAATAGAAAGTGAACAAATATTTAGGGACAGAGGGAGTAGTTCTTAAAGGATTAGCATTTCGTAACGAAGAATATATCATTGATTAAGCTGAAACGAGTTTAATTCTTTAAGATAATTTTCTCTTAAAATAGCTTCATTTTTTGAAGCTTCTCTCAAATAAACTTCCCTTACAAATGTTACATACAATAGCATTTGAGAGATGGTGAGATGTAATTATAATTATTGATTGTGATAAATTTTGGATTGTAATTAAATTTGACTTTTAATTAAAATAGAAGACATGTTTATGCAAAACAAGAGCGATTAAGATTATTGAATTTTACCTATAATCTTATTTGTGAAGTTAATTAAACAAACGGATGACATGATGTTATAATGCCCTACATATAATTAATCTTCCTCGTAAAACATTTTAGGATTAATATTTTGTACACTCTCTTAACTAACAACTCTTTAATTTTGTGAAAATAGTATTCCAATATACATGTTTTTTTATGTTACTCTCTCATTCTCTACCTTAAACTTTTTAAACTTTTTAAATTGTTCCTACTTTTACATTTTTATCAACTTCAGTACCCAGTTTTTTTCTCTAAAGACTATTTTACAGACAAAACCATGCAACAAAATTTTCGATTTGTAGTCAACTTCCAGTACTCTGAAGTGGCGAGTCATTGGAGACTCCACAGAGCTACCTTACGGTAGGACACACTACCCTACACAGCAGTCCTTTTCCCATACCAATCAGTGTTGGATCGTACCACTACCGCCCATCACATCAACAATTCTCCCCAAACCAACTAACTAAAATATCACAAGGGTATTTTAGTCAATAAAAAAAGGTCAAACAAATGCCAACCGACGACGACCAAAAGATCCATAGAGAATTTTATTTAAAAAGGATGGGTCACGTGATGACAACATGCGTGAGGTGAAAGACAACTGAGTGTGGGCTGGCATTGATCGAGCAACTGATTGATGCGCACCGCGTGGGACCGAAGATTCTGCCACGTCTGACTCACTGACCCCTTTCCAGGAACGTGTGGACTTTTTTACAAGACTGTTTGCGTGAACGTGGCTTAGTGATTGGGGGACCCACTTGAATTTGTTGTAGAAACAAAGGATGGCTCGAGCCGCTTTTCTTACATTTTGCTTTTACCGGACCTTGTGAGGATGCACAGCCCGTGTTGATTTTTACAATTATTTCCACTTAAAATACAACATTTATTGCTATCGAAAGAAATTATAGAATACTTACCCTCCGTTTGGATGCGAGAAACTGTTGTGGAAAGAAAATTTTAAAGGCAAGTAATTTTTCTATAGTTTATATTGTTTTTTTATTTTTTTTTATTTTTCATAATTCAACCAAACAAACCCAAATATTTTTCTTAAATGTTTCATCAAACTTTCTTTTCCACTCATTTTTTCATGAAACCAAACTTAGTATTATTATATTAATATTCAAAGAAAATACAACAGTGGTTTCAAATTACCATAGTTTCTAATATGTTACTTATTATTGTTGAATAATAAAGAATGTCAGCTGACGAGTCCCACATCGAGTAATTGATTGGAAATTGCAAAGTATATATTGAATCATAAATCATGACCTTTTAATCGATTTTTGGATCAAACTATGGATTCGTCTAGTGGTTGCTTGTAATTTATCAATTATTAGGTAGAGCATTGCTAGAGGATGGGAGTGCATACCGAAATTTCGAATGTATTCATGTGGCATATGTGAAAAATTAATGGTGTGGATGAGGGATATGTGTGAGGGTATTGTGATAATTATTTGTAAAATTATCAAAATGTCCCTG
>QZGG01001416.1:0-65911 GCA_006409495.1 Sedum album | reverse complement strand
TGCATTGCTGATTGCATTGCTCAAAACTGGAATTACCAGCGTGAGGTATGGTAAGGTTTTGTTCCATCAACGGGGAACCACTTTGGGTGCTTCCATCAGCACTCATTCTTTGAAATTCTCCATTTATTAGCCTTTGATGGTTTCCTGGCGTTATTTGTTGAATAAAATTGGGTGTGTTAGTAAAGTGGCTTTTGACACACAAATTCGGGTTTCCTTCAGGAAATGCCAAGTACATTGAAGAGGCCACTGGAGTCGAAGCGTTTGTAGTGAACTTAGGGTGACCAAGCAATCTCCCACTCTGTTCGTAATCTCTTTCTCTCAACATAATCGGGGTGCAAAAGTTGCCATGAAAGGCTACTCTTTCATCCACAGTTGCCTGAAGTTGTCTTGTATCATCTTTCATGTATGGAACATCTGGTTTTACGTTTTTGATATGTTCAACTTCTGGAATCTCCAGCCCATATTTTGCTCTCCATGTAAGCAACTGATCTCTTGCACCGTTCCTCGGTAACATGCCTAAATTAAAATTGTTGAGTGAGTTCTGGCGAATGACATCCTGTAAATTCCTGTCTGCCCGACCTGATGACATTGAATTAGCAACACTCCCAGATAGGTACCCCCACAAGTCAGGGTTATGATTATGTTGGGCGTTTAGGCTTCCTGGTCCTTCACTTCCACCAGAAATGAGAAATGGCCGATTTAGAGAAGTATTTGGTAATCCCCTATCAAGCCAAAAACCTTTCAGATGCTGGACTTGAGGAAAATCACACACAGCATTTGCATTTTCTCCTACTGGTAGCTGATTCATATTATTCACAAAAAATTCGTTTCTGTTCATTTCCCACCGTCCCTGAATTTGGATATTTTCTTGTCCAGACGGCATCTGGTTATATCTGAGTTTTCTCTGATTTTGAACTTGTGCACAACCCATCCTCATACTTCTATGGTTAGCTTTAAAAGGTCCATTAGATATAAATTCAAAGATTTCCTCCTTCATCTTAACAAATAAATTTTCTCCTGTAACTTTCATGTCTTCCAGTAGTGATTCCGAAAAGCTTTTAAAATCTTCCATCAAACTGGGATCATATGCCAATCCATTATTCTTTTTTCTTCTAGGTTTCTTTACTGACACATGTTCTATCTTCTCGCTTGCCAGTTTTTTCCTATTAGTTACTCTGGTTTGTTGTTTATTCTTTGGTTTCTTGCATTTGGATTTGCCTTTGGTTCTTGGATTTCCCACTTCAGTTTCGATCTGTGTAGGATTATCACTGTGATAATCATCCTCCACAATCAGTCTTTGAATTTTGAGAGCTTGCTCAGAGTTTGATTTTGAATCATCATCACTCGAGGAGTCTTCATTAATCTCCTTTCTTCTGAATTCCCATCGTTCCTGAAACCCCAAGTTGTGCTCCATTTTCTAGTCTATAATCAAATGCAAGGTCCAAATGCTGAATTCATAGTGCAATAGGGTTAAATTTTCTTCACATGAATATACCCCTGTAAATTAGTAATTCCCAACAGTCTCTTAGCCCAATATTCTGTATCATACAATTATGAACATGGCAGATACAAATAAATAAATAAATTCAAACATAGAAACAAGACACAACAACATGGATCACTACAGAAAATCATGCAGTCTGTGCAAGATATTATCTGAGCCTCTAAAGTAACACGTCAGGTTCAGAAATGAAAAAACATTGTTTTCTGAAATCAATCCTGACCCCAGACAAAGTTTCACGAACTCCAGTTATGATAACATGTTACCTTAATAATTGAATGAAACTCTGTAACCTATCATGCTCATAAACATTTGAGTTTCTCTCCAAATAACAACAGTTAGTATATTCCTAAAAGGAGGATGATACAAAGCACTAAAAACCATTAAAACCAACAACCCAAAAGCCTGAGTAATTAAACTACCCAAGCGACATAAAAGCAAACAAAAGTTCAGTCATCAGTAGCCTCGCCCCTCCGGTCATGAACTATATCAATCCGCAAGTTTAATTCAAAAAAACAACAAAAGGTCCTCGAGAGTGAGCTTAGAAATCGTTAATAATGAAGAGTCATAAAAATTCGTTTGTACTGATACACCATATGATCAAAAACGACTGGGCAATTGTACACATAAACTCACTTCAGATTGTAGATAACTTCAACAACTGCCAAGCCTCAATCAGACCATCATTCCAGCAGATGAAACCACAATCTGATACACAAAACAACACATCCATAAATCAGAATCAGAGAAATTGACCTAATCTAGAGAACAATCGCGCGAAGTGTCCGAATGTAAGAAATGCAAACAAAAATGCAAATTTAAAAACATACGCAGATCATCACCGCCGTTGTCATGTAATTGTACGCTTTGCGGTATCGTCGTCAGTTTCTGGTAGGTTAAATACAGAGTAAAGAAACCCTAACAATGACAATCGGAGAAAAAATCGGAATCTGTAGGAATAAGGTATGTGATCGAAGTTGATATGGTTGCTTTGATTGTCTTCTTCATGTAGTTTTTGAAGAACATGTTACTCATTCTAAATAGTAAAAAGAATATCCAAATTCATCACAAGTGAAAATAAATCTCACAATTTCTTAAAATGTTATTTTTATTGGATTAAGTTTTTGTTAGTTGGAAATATATAATTAGTTGTTGATTTGATTGAGCCAACAGTTGAGATTGAATTGATTTTTAATAAATTGGTTATTTATAATTCAAATCTTGTCGTTAATTATTATGAGTAAAGTTCAAGAAAGGATATGTAAATAAATGTTGGACCATGACACGATATGGATCGTTAATTACAGATAAGATTTAATTTCTAAATAAACGCCAAATTCAACTTTTTTGCAAATCCAAATGCAAATTAATTAAAAATCAACTTTAATCTCAACCTTCAAATTATCAAAATCAACAATCAAAATTAAGTTATTCTATCTCACAAAAATATAACGTGTGTTCTCTATATTATAATTAACCAACAATCGAAATCGAAATTTGTTATAGCGTCTTACACATATTTATCGTTTTTTTGAACTTTTTCTTGCTATATACTATTTTATTCGAACAAATTGGAAGATCGTAGTATAATAAATTAAGAGCACTATTGGAATTAATGTTGTATTTTAATTAAATGTGTGATGTGAAAATAAATTTTTATTTTTATTACAAATGCATTACAATAAATTTTGCATTTTAGACAAAATGTATTACAATCAGAAATTTAATAATTTTCTGAAGATTCATTAAGCATTCTTTACTAGTAAATGGAATACAACTGAAAAAAAACAAACGGAAATGTAAAACCAAGAAAGATGCGAAAATATACGAACTTATTACACGAAAGGAGATTGAGAAATCAACGCATGTCCGGAAATATGCCGCGGAAAACTAGCAGAGTTTCCAAAACTCGTGTCTCCAGAGAATGAGAATAATCAGCAAACACCATTTGTCTTCTTTTTGTCCAACACAAACTTCTTCCAAGCTGCAGTGATTTCCCTCTGCACCTCAATTTCACTCTTCTTCACAATTCCATTACAACCTTCTTCAGTTGAGATTAAAGATAATTTCGCTTGGACTCTAGCCGGAAGGGTCTCCAACTCATGCAATACCTTCTCAATGTCTATAACAAGACGCTCAGCTAGCGTACGAGAAAAGTCTTCTCTGATTACCACACGCAACACCGTGATGTGTTGTGCATCTGGTGGCATAGTGTATGCTGGAACAATCCATCCAAAACGTCTGAGTGTTTCTGAGACCTCAAACTCGTTGTGACGGCTACTGTCTTTTAAAGAGAATGCCACTAGAGGAACCCCTTCGTCTTTTGAGATAATGTTGAATTTTCCTGTCTTTTCTAGACCCTCTTTTAGTACCATTGCATTTCCTTGGCAGTTCTCCATAATGTTCCTGTATCCCTCGAAACCAAGGCGAATGAGCTGATAGTACTGAGCAATAATCTGACTTGAACCTGCAAAATAACGTCGAAGATCACATACGTTGGTGAGCGAGTAACTTAGTGCGCAAAAGGTAAAATTTCAAGATCTAAAATTACACACCTTTGGAGAAGTTAAGTGTGAATGTGGGTTGATCAGCTCCAAGATAGTTAATATGGAAAATGAGCTCATCAGGCAAATCAGCTTTAGTTCTCCAGATGACCCAACCGATACCAGCATACACAAGTCCATACTTGTGACCACTAACATTAATACTCTTCACCCAAGGCAATCTGAAGTCCCATTCCAACTCAGGGTAAAGAAATGGCGCAATGAACCCGCCACTAGCTGCATCCACATGGATAGGTGTGTCCCAACCAGTTTCCTTGTTCTTCACATCCAGCAAGTCGTTAAGTAGCTTTACGTCTTCAAACTCTCCGTTAAGCGTTGAGCCTAAAATTGCTGCCACGCAAATGGTGTTCTCATCCACCATCTCAACTGCCTTTTCCGGGTCCATTACGTAGTAGCCTTCCCTCAGTTTCACTTCTTTTAGTTCTACCTCAAAGTATCTTGCAAATTTTTCCCAACAAACCTGCAATTTTTTGAAATCAGCATTGCCTTGCAATGCAAGTAATTAAAAATTTAAGGAAAGAATTGTCGAAAAGTGAACTTACTTGAACATTGGCACCTGTGACAATGTTGGGCTTGTCGTAAGGCTTACCGGCTGCTTTCATCTTGTTTTGCCAATTTCTCTTGAATGCCAATCCGGCCAACATTATGGCTTCTGAAGATCCAACAGTTCCGACACCCACTGCCGTCTCAGACTCTCCCAATGGTGCATTGAACAAATGTGCAATCATGTTAACACACCGGTTCTGCAAATTTCATTTTTATTAAAATATGTAGAAGTAAATTTAGCTGACAAAATAATCCAACTGATTTCATGGAGATACAAGTTGAACACTAGCGGTCTAATAAATTGTGTTATGCAATTTGGTCTACCGGTTCAGATCTAATAACCGAACCAACCTTTGGTTCAACCAGCCAATGGCCTGTCCAATTAGAAACTGCGGTTTTATGAACCAAACACGGATTTCTATAACTAGATTAATTAAAATTAAAAAAAAAAATTAAAATTAAAATTAAAATGACAAATAATTATTGTAGGAATAATTAATTTAAAAACCATATTTTAATTGACTATAAATCTAGCCATTATAAATGGATCTAACTTGTTTGAATTTTTAATAAACTATTTATTTATAAAAAACTGATTAAGTGGTGTAATAAGTACTTGACTTTGATTAGGGAGAACATGCTTAGAAAGTGGACTACAATTACTTTGACTAGGGAGCACATGCTTAGAAAGTGGAGTACAATGACTTGGATTAGGTATATAGATTGATTAGAGTCGTTAAATAAAAAGTTAATCATATTATCTGCACTAACTTTGTCGGTCGATCTGTCTTAACAACACAAAAGTCAACAATCATGTACACACTGATAAGATTAAAAGTTATGTTGTTTGAAATAATAAATACAACTAGTAAATGAAAAAAACATTAAATTAAATTGAGTAATTAATAGATAACAAAAGGTACCTGAAGTTCGGTAGTGACAGGGTACTCATCCATATCAACATAGTTCTTATTGATTGAGGCCATGATCAGCTTGTCACACTCCGGTTCCATCCATGTTGTTACGAATGAAGCCAAGTTCAGTCTCGGGTTTCCATCCAACATCAGCTCATCGTTAATGATCTGATACGCAGCTTCCTTCGGGATCGAGTTTTCCGGCATTCGAAACCTGTTGCACCAATACAAGTAAGAACTCGATCACTCACTTATTTCATCAGATAATGGAATTTGCTTACCTTGGAAGTGAGGTACGGACGTATCGGGAAGCGAACGTCGAATGGATAGATCCATCGGATTCGGAGGATACGGTTTTGGAAAGCACCATGTTTGAGCTTGGCTGATGAGAAAATGAACCAATATGTTAGAGATAATTGAGTTGAGTAATTTGTCCTCCAAACCATATCTTGGACTGCTTTATATAGCAAAAAAAAGCCTCTTGACAAAACAATTGAAATATTTTCGTGTTTTAAATTGTTGAAAATCAGAACATTAAATGAGAACGTTTTTTTATATATTTACTAAATTGACGCTGTGATTTATTATTTTCAATAAAATGTATAATTATATAATCGATTGTAATTTGCAGCTCCCTACAATAAAATTTGCTAAATAATTTTATATTAATGTAATGTTCCACATAGACACAATGAAATACAAGTAAATGCAAATGCATTAATCGATAAAAATTAAAAAAAGTCAAAGATATATTTCATGTTATTTTTGGTGAAATTTAAAAGATTAAAATCAAATTTCCTAGAAAACAAAACAGGTAATAAATAATTGTGGGTCAATATAAAAAGGTTAAAAGTGTTTTGGGAATAGTCAAGCAAGTGGAATTGATTATGAATGAGACATGCATGGGACATGTTTAGTCTAATGGTCAATTTGTATGAAGAAATTGATTGACAAATATAAATACCTAAAACGCCATTGTTGACGATCTTCAACGAGAGACTCATCGCTGCTGCAAGTCGTGTTGGGTTTGGTTCTCTACTTTTTGACGTTTGAATATTTTGTATGATATCAAGAAAAAATTGTAAATGTGAAATGTGCACAAAAAACAACGATCGATGCTAATTACTAGGTGCTCCAATTTGATCCATCATAATTGATATATAAATTTTATTGCCTCAGATTTGGATTTGTTTGACTTGAATTTGTTAAATCAAAGTCTAGATGCTTAGATTTAACTAAGGAAAATGAAAAGAAATTTAATTGGAAAAAAGAGCAAAAAGAAGGTGACTTTGGATGATTTACATTCAACTTTGGTAGAAGGGAATTGAATGGGGGTTGAATCGTTTATGAATGGTCCTTTCAGTTGGGAGAGTTGTTATTTATCGTCTACTTTTTGTATTTATTATTTTTTAATGTTTGTTCATTTCGATTATTTATACCTAATAAATAATAAAAATAATAGACATATTTTTGGGATGGATGGAGTAATATTTACATGATTGTTGTCAGACATGTCTCCAGTTGGTGACACTGACAGGTAGGTTCCATTCAATTTGCAAGTTGATTGACAATTCTCATTGCCTAGTTGGCTAGTTTCCTATATGAATCATATTGGCTTGAATGGAGGACCGGACCGGCTGCATTTATATCGTCGTCAATTACTAAAGGGTAAATTTCAGAAAATCACCCGTATAATAGGCATAATTACAGAAAACCACCCATCGAAAACGTATTTACAAAAAACCACCTCTATAAATAGCTCCGTTAGCAGTTCACCACCTCGTTACTGTTCCGTTACATGAATCGTTAAAAAAAATTTAAAAAAATTTAAAAAAATTTAAAAAAATTTAAAAAAATTTAAAAAATTTAAAAAATTTAAAAAAATTTAAAAAAATTTAAAAAAATTTAAAAAAATTTAAAAAAATTTAAAAAAATTTAAAAAAATTTAAAAAAATTTAAAAAAATTTAAAAAAATTTAAAAAAATTTAAAAAAATTTAAAAAAATTTAAAAAAATTTAAAAAAATTTAAAAAAAATAATAAAAAATAATAAAAAATAATAAAAATAATAAAAATAATAAAAATAATAAAAAATTAAAAAAATTAAAAAAATTAAAAAAAATTAAAAAAATTAATATTAAATATATTACATATTTCATGAATTAATGTTATTATATTATTTCAGGATGTAACAAATTTAAAGTTCATGAACCATTTATATTATATGATTTTATAACTTATTGAAACCAATTACACATGCGTACATGAAATAAATAGAAAGCAATAGACAAATGAATATCTAGTTGTACTCATTTCGTAGTAGAAATCCGTCCGCCAAAGCCTTTTATGAGACAAAAAATAACTTCTGTCTGAATTTACCCATTACTAAATCGTGTTCTTACACTTTTTAGGTGTCTTAAGCTTGAAATCTTGGTTTGTAATCATGGAGGCCTTCACAGTATTCTTCAATATATACAGCTCCAAGGTAACACGAAAATTATTGTCAGGTTCACACCTTGTTTTGTTCGATCCTTGATTCAGAATGGTATGCTTGGGAGGTACGACCATATTTACGAAAACTGTGTACCAAATAGAGACATGAATCCAATCATATGTTCGAACAGAAATTACATATTCATAAAACAAACTTTATTGTTTAAAGGGTTACCCATGGTTTATAAAAAAACACCAAACATCCCCATGTATTTCAGTCAAGTAAAACAAAGTGGTCCATAATGAGAAATGAAGAATAGCTACCGGCTTCATTGCCCAATTCTTATGGGAATGCAAATCACAAGGGGAATTCTTCATAACAACTGGTCCAATAAGACTGGGAAAATCAAACTTCAACCTGTTTGGAAAGGAGACAATATCAAATTTATGATGACATTTACTGATGATAACTATACCAAGTAACTTGTACCTATATTTTATGAGTCCATATCCAAATCAAATCTGAATTTGTAAAACAAACTGCTAGTGTTTTTACATTACTCATGAATCATGGTCTGATTCAGCTACTTAAACCTAAATTACAAGGAGTATTTTTTAGGCAATAGTACACTTGCTTTTGACCTGGAAGTGTGTATAGTAATGCCACTGCCATCTTGTCTTGCTTATTTCTATCTTTATAGCACTAATCACTATATTAGAGGTCAAGAAGATATACCGTCAGAGTTCATGCACTGCCTGCTAGTCTTGCTTTCAGCTCCTCAGCAACTGCATCTATGAACTCTTCAGTGTTCAAATATTGATCCCTGGTTACCCTGTTCCATATTGATATTTACCACATTCAGTGCCAAGAAAACTGAAAATTAAACCCATCCTCAAAATAAAAGATGGCCTTGAAAAATGCTTACTTAGGTCCATGAATGAGGATTGCCAGGTCTTTGGTCATTTTGCCTGATTCCACTGTTCCAATGCAAGCCGCTTCGAGTTTCTCAACAAAATCAGCTAGCTTGGCATTGTCATCTAACTTTGCTCTATTGAACAGGGTTCAACGTTATCATTGCAAAGGGAAAGTCTGATACAGTAATCTGCACGTAACTTTTGAGCAAAAGATACTTACCTATGAGCAAGCCCTCGTGACCAAGCGAAGATTGAGGCTATGCTGTTTGTACTAGTTTCACCACCTTTTTGATGTACACGGTAATGGCGAGTGACTGTGCCATGTGCTGCTTCAGATTCTATGGTCTTCCCATCAGGACACACCTACAGAAAGTTTTTAATTCAGTAAAACAACCGAACGTGTAATAGCAAACGGGAGCCATTTAAATGAAAGATCTACTATTTATTAAGAAAAGCAAGGTACAAACATGCTACTTAAGTCCAGGTACCATATGTGATGTAAATGAAATAGCAATAACAACTGTACATACAAGTCAAATACCTTTTTTTGCAAAAGGTGACATCAGCTATGCACATTAAATATGTTTTGCTTCAAGGATTATCATTGATAATATGAATTTCATATTTGAATAAGAAGATAGAGCGTATGATCTTCTTACCAAGACAGACGTCATAAGCCCAAGCGATCCGAATCCTGGCCATATAAAGAAAGAAAGAGAAAGAAAGAAAAGAGATGTCAAGAGCACTCATATAAAATATTGGGAATTAAACAGTGGAATTTGTTATTGTAAGAACCTTGAGCTAAGAAATCGCTTTGCACATCTCCGTCATAGTTCTTGCATGCCCAAACATAACCTCCATCACTCTTCACCGCATAGGCAACCATGTCATCTATGAGGCGGTGCTCATACCTGCAGCATCGACAGATTCATTAATAAAATATGGTTTGCGATAATCAGACACGATGGGTACATCAAATACATCTTACCAGATACCAGCTGCCTCATATTTTGACTTCCAATTAGCTTCATATACTTCTTGGAATATGTCTTTGAATCTTGGAAAAAGAAGAAAATCATTCAGAAAGATTTTATAAGAAAAATATTCAGAATGAAAAAATGCCAGTTTCCGTCATCTGCTGTAATTAGACAAGTAAATATCTATCTGCATATATCTGTATGACCTTAAGTATCATGGGGAAATCTTACAAAACATGAATACAACTCTTACCTTCCATCATACTTCTTGAGAATGGTATTTTTGGTGCTAAGATAAAGTGGCCACTTTTTCAAGTAAGCAGTGTTCATTGAAGCCTCGGCAAAAGCACGAATGGACTGAAATTTCAAAATTCAAAGTCAGATATAAAAAATGATGGTAATGATATAGAAAATGGCTACTCAAAACAATCAAATTGAGAACATCTAGATTTAAATCAAACCTCGTCAGTATTATACATAGCTTGAGCAACACCACCTTCACCAGTGTAATGATACACTTCCAAGTCCAACGTTTCACCACCTCCTTCAGGTACTGAAAGAGACATTGTATCAGCAAATCAGCACCAACTTCTAACGTCTAAAAACCATGAAAGGTTTACCAGCATTTTGAACACCGGAAAGACCAAAGTATGAGCAACTAAGTCATACAAGAATGAATCATGGCAAGAGTTTTTACCAAAAACTAGTCTGAGCTTCCCAGGTCCTTTTACAACTAAATCTGTTGCCTTATATTGATCACCAAAGGCATGCCTCCCGATGCATATTGGTTTCGTCCATCCTGGAACCAGACGAGGGACATTTTTGCAAATAATCGGCTCCCTAAAGACAGTACCTGCAAGATAAACAAATTTACATTAAAATCCGGCAACTCACAAGAATATAAACTACAGCATATGGAGTACCATAGATCTCACCATTCAGAATATTTCTGATTGTCCCATTAGGACTCTTCCACATTTGCTTCAAGTTAAATTCCTTCATTCGGCCTTCATCTACAGATCGCCAAATGATATAGAAGACATACGTCAGAAGCTAATTATTATGCAGCTTTGACTCATTGGAAAAAGTGTAGCCATCATCAATTTAAAAAAATCAGTGGGCTCTTTGAAACCCATGAAAAATTAATCGAAAAAGCTTGCTTGGAAATGGATTTCCAGCTTTCTTTCTTACTTCCCATATGTTACAAAGAAAAAAAGATAACATTTTTACTCACAGGAACTCACACACACTATCTGAAACTGAAAGTCATGTACCTGGGGTAATAGTTGCACACTTGATAGCAACATTGTACCTGCAGTCGGAAAATATACCCTGTAAAAATGCATTGGTTCTGGCGTAACAAAGGGGGTTAGCAATTAGCATAAACCGGCACATTCTGGTGACCTTGTCTAACCCGAGCGACTGTGGATAGGGCTGACCGGGTTTAGTATAGGATTTGGGACTGGTTTGGTTGATACGTAAACTAGAACAAGGTATCAGTAACAGTGTTGACAACACTCGTGGGGTAAGAAACTCAGTTAAGACTGGCAAGCACCAGTTCTCCTTTATTGAAGTCATGCTTTAACCTTATCATGGAGGAAAGATTCTTGAAGGGACATTAAAAACTCAACCCTCAATAAAGCATTCCTAAATTTAACATGTGAACTTGTACTTACAAACTAGAAACTAAGCGACCAATGTCCAGCAGAAAAGTATACCAAGATAAATTTTGCTAGAGAAACTAAACATGCAAACTACTACACGATTAGCGGATTTGTAACGTACTTAAGGGTAGCTTCAGCACTTTCGACAGTGACTTTGTCGTCAGTGGCATCGCGGTGTGGAAGGCCAAGGTCAAAATACTTGATATCCAAATCCAGAAATGGGAATATAAGCTGCACACAAAATGAATGTTTATAGTTACATAAAAGAACTGCGGATCTAGGAATTTAAAGCAAAACTGGTAATAAAAAAATCAAATAAGCATCGTCACCTTGTCTTTAATTGACTTCCAAAAAACCCGAGTCATCTCATCACCTTTAACATACAATTGAATTTCAATAAGAGTTAATCATAATATTATCATTCATTTCGTACAAAATGATTGTGATATCATTGGACTTTTTCTCTTCAATTTTGTATATAAAATACGAGTTACAGCAATCTTTATTCAAGCCTTTTGTCAGTGTTGAGTGTTCTTATTATGGACTTTTCCAAACGTTCAGTTAAGTAAGTTTACTTAATCATTGAAAGTACTCAAGTTAACTTACACAACCTATAACTATAATTAACATAAGCAGAATTCTATAACAACTAACTTCAAGGTAAAGGTAATCAAGTCTCTGCTCATTAATCACTTCACAGTTCATACTTATGGTAATGAAGATCATCAGTTCATTTCTTTCCAGCTTAACCTTGTTGTCAATTTCTCTATATATCATTTCCTCACCAACTTTCACATCCTTAACTTCATTTACAAACCATGTACTAAACCTAACTAAAAATCTGCGAAAAATCGCAGATGAGAAACGGAATCGGCCGGATTGAACTTTCAGTTTATCATACACGCAAAAATATTTAACAAAAACAAGGAGATAGTAAAGCTAATGGTATGAAAGCGGATCTAATCGGATCGATTCAAATATGAAAAGAGCGAAGGCGGACTAGAAAGAGAGAGATCTGACCGTCCATCTCGACGATCGGATTTTCGACTTTGATCTTTGCGAACGCCATATCGAGAGAGATCTGAACGGCGGCGACAGGTGAAAAGACGAAGAGTTGTTGAAGCGAATACGAAGAGTGGTTAGAGCGAAGAACACGGAATTTATTTATATAGGAAAATGACGTGATGTGGGGTATATACAAGATTTTGAGAGTGGCTGCGTAGCATATTAATGGAAAATTTAATTATATAAAATATATATTATTATGGGAGTAATTTGTAGAGACTATGGAATCGTTGGGATTGGAAATTGAGATGTGTGCATTTTGTAGGCGTATAATTTTGAAGAGTTAGGTTGTGAGAGAACGTATATTTCTGGTGAAAAAGAATAGACATAATCTCGACGGTTGGTTCTGATTAATCTAATGTTTGGGAAAAATAATTTTTTTACTAATTTGATAATAAATTAACAAATAATCATGTGGCACTTATAATTAATTAAAGTAAATGATTGAGATGATTTCCCAGCGTCCTATAAATAACGTCATTCTATTTTCCTATGGAAAAAACATCACAGTTGTGGATTATTGATTTAAATATAGAACGATCTACATTATTTTAAAACTATTTTAATACACAGTATTATATATTTTATTCTATTATTTCTGAATTTTGTAAAATTGGCTTACTTTGAAATATTTTCATTAAAACTATGTTGATTCATTACACACTCACTGTGCTCTTGCGAGTTTAAATATGAAATGTAAAGCTCTGTGTATAGCTTTACAAATAGCTGCTGAAATGAACCATGCGAATGCTATTTTGGAGTCCGACCGCAGTGTCTTACTTAATGCTATTGACACAAAATCCTGTTTTCATGAACAAAATTGTCGTTGTTTCATGCAGTGTGTTGTTTTTCATCATAGTTGGAGGTTGGTTTTAATTCAGAGGGAGTTAAATGTTCAGGCCGATGCTATAGCAAAGTTTTCATCTCTTTATTATATATTGGAACTGAAAAAGACTCGACTGCCGTCCAAGGATATCTGGTCGCTGTCTATAGCCAAACTAATTGTCCTCATGAAAAAAAATGGCAAACCAGCATAACATCAACTCTCATTATGAGGAATGAAACAGGCCATTTAGGTATGCAATGACAAAATTTTAAAGTACTTTTAGAGGTCACTAGTTGGTGCATCCCAAGTCAATATCCATCAACCCACGGGATAAGAAAAAAATTCCTTATTCAAATATGCTGATTGATTTTCAACGTTCATCTTTTTTCCAAAAGCTAGTGGAAGAAGATTTCGTGCTTGCCAAGAAACCAACACCTTTTAAATACCACTACCTTAAATCTCAGCCATCTTCATACCTGAATAAGAACCACATTAACTATGAACTGGCAGTTGGCTGCAAACATTTGTTCTTCTTGCTTACCTTGCTTAGGCTCTTTCATGGATGTTCTCCTCCGATTCTGTGCTACTTCTGATGCATCTGAGCATGATGGCCTTGTGGGTGAGAGCAATCACAAGGATGATGCAATAGCACTGCAGTCAAACTCAGCTGCTCAGAAACATTTCCGGCAGCTGCAACACATACGAAGTGCTTGATTCACGCAGCTTTCATTGGCTCAGCTAATGCTGAGATGGGTATGAAGACTATCTTTTCAATAACCACTTCTAGTATTCATCCTGTGTGTATAGCTTGATGTCTATATCACATCAGTCGGCATAACTGACGCATTTACGAGTTTCAATAATGTGAACTTCAGAATCTATGAATCTTGTGTTTCGCTGACCAAGTACAGCTTCTGACCATCACGTATCAAGTCTATATCAATAATTTTACCTGCATCTTCTGATAATATACAAAAATGAGCATCACTCCTACAATTCAAGAGGTCTACCGCCTTTAGGATGAGTGACTGGATACTGTTTGGTATGCGTAAGACAATCCCATTTCTTTTCTGCTCTTTGGGCTCCCATGGGTGGAAAGGAAAAACTGTACATTTCCTAGGGTGCGTTCTGTCTGCAATGGAAAGGTTAGAATAAAATCGAGTAATAATTTTGTTCCACCTCCTAGATCCTACAATAAAAACTTCGATCTTCCAGCTAGATGATATACATATGATGCTCTAAACCAGCCGTACCTGTGATTTCCTCTGAGCAGTCATTAGATTCTGATAACTGGTCAAATTTTGCTTCCACTAGAAGTTTTAAGAGATTTTTGTTTCCACACGTTCTGGCTTCATCAAGAGGAGTATTGCCCCACCTACAGAGTAAAAAAGAATTGATTTTCGCCAAATAAAAGCATATCCAACAACAGGATTGACCACACCATATTTTTTTTTTTTTTTTTTTTTAAAACAAAAAAATTTATTCAAAGCCACTCAAAATAAGCGGAGGGCAGACGCATATTTCAGTATGTAAAGGAAACACTGAAGATTAAGTACCTGTCTTTAGGAAACACACTAGCGCCTGCTTCTACTAGGAACTTGCTCATTAGAAATAGTCCTTCCGAGGCAGCCACATGAAGTGGTGTCCTATGGTCGTAGTTCTTTGAATTTGGGTCAACTCCAAAACCCAATATTCTTTTGACAAAATCACTATCGCCTTTTGAAACAGCTGTGCAAAGGAAGTCACCAGCAGCATCAAACTTCAACAAGGCTCCCTCTTTGACAAGTAAGGAAGCCACTACATCATGCCCATTCTTGATTGCCTCCAGTAGTGCAGTATTACCAAATTTGTCTTCAGATAGAGGATTAGTGCACAGTTAGATTAATCATTTGCAGTAAACTAAAAAAATTATATATTTTAAAGACAAAATTATACGAAAAATTACCTAGAATGTCAACATCTGTTCCTTCTTGTATGAGAAATAACACAATATCTTCATATCCTCTTGATGATGCTAGATGCTGGAATAAAATATGCCTTCTGATTAGATATTGTCTGGGTTTTTGGTAAGGATGTTTCCGCATACAACATTGAAAAAATATGGAAAGTATATATTGTGTACCAAAGGTGTTCTTCCGTCATAATCAGTCTTGTTAGGATCTGCCCCAGCACGAATCAAACTCTTAAGCTGATATAAATCTCCAAAATATGCTGCATTGTTCACTTTCAGGGCAAGTTCAGCCTCTTTCTTTCCTATGTGAAATGAAATGTCAGACTCCACTTGTTTTACTCGCATGTTGGCGTCTTTCTCCTGTTAATACATGAAAACCAAAGCTTCTGAGCTCAATGTATGGGATTGATTAGGAGTTGAACATCACTCAGTGACGACTGACAAGGGAAGTTATAATATTACATAGATATTTCCATGACAGCATTATAATGGTGAAACAAACAATGGTCATCTGAAAAAATACCTCTAACATATTGTTGTATATTTTTCTCCCATCATTGAAATAGATCTCAATAATGTTCATAAAGGATTGTTTGTCGAGCCTTAAAAGCCTGCACAATTCCCGAACTCGAATTGTGTATGGATGAGGGATATTGCAAAGAATTGATATCTCCCCAAAGGAACTGTCAGGTTGTAAATCGGTCACAACTTGTTCAGAGCCATCTTCACTGGTGATTACAACCTCCTGCAATGGTTTTCAGCATCACCAAAATCAACACATAAGTCAAGACAGCAACAGTAAATCATTTCTCACTTAACTTGAAAGCTTTATGTACTCTGAACATATTCTATCCTGCCTTTCACCTCAGCTAACTGTATTTTTAATGGCAATGGGGACATGCATATGTATGACAAGAAATGAAGCTAAATAACTGGATCTAACAATTAGAAGACAGTGGGAAATTACCAAGACACCATGGCAGACAAAATAAAGTTGATCCACTACATGTCCTTGTTCCATTATCAGTTCCCCAGGAAGAAAAAATTCCTCATGTACTTTGATTACCTGTAGACCCAGCATCAACATGTTAGTCTTCACCGAATCTTTAAACTGAAGTAATTAACAGCTTCTTTCTTTGAGAAAAGATTATAGATATAAAAGAGATAATAGGTACAGTAACAATTGGCAGAACACCGAAATAGACATGATCTGTCTGAATTATGCTTGATAACAGCTTTCATTTAATGCAAAAATATCGTAATCCCAAAGTGGGGCTGCAACCAGAAACTGTGAAAACTGCAAAGATTGCTCCTCTCTTTAAGTAGGTTTGCAATACAGCAAAATAAAAAAAACATAAGCTATGCAGCCCAATGATAATTTTAAGGCGCTAAAATCAAGCTCCTAACTTGATTAGAGCACATCACAACGCCCCAATGAAGGAAGGAAGCTAGTTAGGATTTACAATGTAAACGATACAGTATTCATTAAAGTCACCCAATGATAAGTATGTTCTCATAATATTCACTGTATATCCACTAGCCATGCGAGGATGCAAAAAAGTGACTTACAACTTGGTTTATTAGTTCAGCAGAACATCCCTGGAAAAGAGGGACCCGTTCGAGATACTGCTTGTACAATGATTGAGATATCTGTAACAAGAGCAGAATCAGGTAAAGATTACTTGTGAGACTGCAATAGACATGGAAGTAAAAAAGGAGGTGACTTCAATTTTAACACTTAATCTCTGAAGTGTGTGGCAAGCCCCCGTCAAACTTGAACAACGTCCTCACATACACACATCAGCACATCAAAATAGCATTATAGTAATGGTATATAGCTTTCTGAACTTTACATAGATGCGTAGTGATTGCCACTTACTAGGCCTTCAACTTAAGGAATATGCATACTAAATTGCTTTTATGGGTAATATGGAAACAGTGAATGGAGTTAATAGACAGCAGATTTTTTTCTTTCTGACAATAGAAATTCATTTAGTAATTACAGGTTACAACATCAACTAGTGACCGATACTCTTATATGATTAAATACCTTTTTTGAAACCTAACATGCTAACAAGTGGCCTGTACACATCAGTGAAAGTGTAAAAAAGAACACTAGTTGCTGGAACTAACCTTTGCACGAATAGAAATTGGGATATCCCGAAGAACAGCAGCATCAGTGTAGCTGGCCTCATATTGTAATCGTAAATGCCTTTTGATCTGATTACGGATGTCCCTCCCAAGTCTATTTCTATTCATATATTTTAGAACATCTGTCATTTTGTCCCTGAATCTTTCTGTTTTTGATCCTTTTACAATCAGTGCTGTCATGTTACCAATCAAGTAAGCGCCAAGGATCATGTCAAAGGAGACATAGATCATGATGAATATCATTTCTCTTATGTTGACAGCATGTATGTCTCCATAACCTGCAGATAAAGTGAGAAAAGTTAGCTTATATTTACAAAATCAGGAAATAGAACATAACAATAATTAGAGAAAAACAACTATAACCAACTCAACATGGATGGGGATGATAATTAGAATTACATTTGTTAAAATGTATTCCAGCAACTAACTAAAGAATGATTTTTTATATAAATGAATTGAAAAGTGACTTTAAACTCACCAACTGTAGCCATGGTGACTATGGCAAAGTATAATGATGTTATGTACCGCGTCCACAGATCAATGTCTCTAAAATGTGAGTAACTGTAGTCACCCATTTTCAGGCTTCCAATCCAAGTATAACCCTCCTGTTCAGCAGGTAGTGTAGTAGCCAGATAATAAAAAATGCAGGCGGCTGTATGGGTACAGTATAATTCAACTACGATTAGCTTCAGAATCCTGGTAAACAAGTAACTGATCCTAATATCCTTTTCCAAAGTCTGGAGGAAGACTTCAACTTTACGAAGCCTACTCAATCTAAGCCATAAGAAGTACCTAACGAATTCCTCATTACCACAAGCCTGCATGTGACCAGCAATTGTTACGAAAAGTTGAACGGAAGCTATAACATATAGCAAATACAAATGGATAGCTCTCACATGGAACATGGAGTGAAAAAATCAGCATATATGCACGATCTGGTCAACATTCTCCAACTCTAGTTTTTTTTTAAAACTAACGCATCGCAATAGGTGGATCAACTGTTTCTTTCACTCAGAATTAATCATGGCTGAACCAGCTTTCAACTTTCCATACTTATGGTTTTAAAAATATCGCATGTTCAAAGTAAAGTCCAAAGAATCAAAATACCAGATGTGTAATTTGTCATGTTGAAAATTATTATACACTTGCAAAAGTCATATGCGCATTCTAGACTCAATTGGTAACAATCATACCTTGTATATAATATCCCAGGGCAAGCAACCAAGAAGATCAATAACAAAAGTGGATTTTACATACCTGCATTTCATTGAGATAGAATAAAAATATGGTTAACATAAAGTGTACTAATAAGAGGAATTGCAACTCATGTTATCAACGCACAGTTCGGATTTAAACAACTGCTCTCACTTGTTGTAAAGGAGTCTCACACTCACCGCCCCACCGGCAACTACACAGAACTAGTCAGAATAAATGTTTCTGCAAAAATGATATCTGAAGAAATTCTCTGTTCAACACCACCTGATAAACATCAAGGTATGAATTTTGGAACTGACATTGTGCAGTACTTCTGTGTTGTGTAAATCTTATTCTTTTCAAAGATTTATCAGATGGATTGATTTGTTCCCAGATCCTAAAAACTACCCTAAATTGCATTACTCAAATGACTAATTCCCCTGGCCACAAACTCACTAGCTGTTCTTCTCCTAGTGGGCATGATCATTGAAAAGCAATGAGAACTTGACTGTAACTAAAAGACCGTAGTAAAGTGATGCCTAATTATCAAACAAGCTGAACTAACCACTTTCTTTGATTATGTGTCAACAGCATGTGAAACCAATGACTAAAAAGCAAGAAATGACAAGAAATTCGTACCGGATAGCGATAGATTTACGCTCATATACCATATTGTAGGTCCGACTGTCTCTATAAGCAACTAAAAACTGCATCACAATGTCCACAAGAAAAAACACTTGACTAAGCACATCCAATAATGCAAGCTTCTTAGTCAAGCCCCTGAAGAAGCCAAACTCCATTGGCGTAAAAAACGTTGAGTATAACGCACATAGCAGTATAAGTCCAGTCCAAGCTTTATACCACCTGCCGACAATCTAAACTTCAAATCACAATCACTTCACCAAAATTCAATAACTGAAAAAAGCGAGTGAGATCAAATGTTACGTTACCGATTTTCCGGATGAATGAAGAATCCGGCCGACAACTCCCTAATACCATCGATAACCGATTCACGGCTATATTTCCGGCGAGAGGATTGGTTGAGGCGGAACTCGTTAGTGAAGAGATCGAATCGACTTTCACGTGATGATTTCAACCGCTCATGGAGACGATCCACCACATACATCTTATCCTCTTCTTCTCTATCATCGTGATGTATTCTGACGTCATCGTCCTCTGTTTCCTCGATCCTCGCCGACGTGATTCTGTCGCTTGCGTATACCGACGCTGACGTCACGGCCATCGGGAGATTGAACGGAAGGAAGTTTGAAATTTGTGAGCGGGAAAATGAAAATGTGACGTGTGATTGAGAAATGAGGAAGAGAGGAGCGAACTCGAAGGAGGAAGAGGAGAGGCTTTGACTTTCACGGCCAGAAGATTGATGGAGCGAGAAATGGTTTGTTCATCGCTCAATATTTATGTCCCTCGTTTGAACTTTTTCTTGATATGTGAGAAGAATGTTTATTTTATTATTTATTTTATGATAGCCAACTGGCAAGCAGATAAGGAAGATCAATCGTTATAATATTCCCTCCGTCTCATTATGAGTGTCTCATTTTCTTTTTGAATGTTCCAAAATGATCTTCTCATTTTCTAAAATAGAAATTTTTTTACCTCTACATTTACATCCTCTTTCATACTTTTTATCCCACTCATTCTCTTTCTTACTTTTTATCTCACATTTTTCAATTTTCTTAAAAATCGTGAAAATTCTCAAATGGGACGGAGGGAGTAGTTGTTTAGATCAGGTATTATACACTACTACATTTTGATGCACAGAAACATCAAATTTAAATGACATATTCAGTTTATGATTAAAAAATACGATTTAAGTAATTATTTGAAAAGTATGAATGCAATCAAATTAAATATAGTTTAAGTAATTATTTAGAAAAGTAAGGGTATTTTCAGAAAATATAAAGTAGCTTCAAACGTAGTCGTTTATAAGCATTATTGCGCATTTGCGTTTTATATATAGGATTGATTTATGAGTTTTGATGCGATCGGTGTCTACCGAATATTGGAAAGATCAACTTGTTTTTCATTTTAAGTAAAATATAGTTTTATGGGAGTCAAAGACAACATTCAAAACATTGAGAATTTTTTTTCCGATAGCAGTTTATATTGGGTATAATTTATAGAGATCGTATACAAGATATCTATTCTAATCATTTGAAGCTCTGGTTACAACAACGGACATCCAACCTGGCGAGGGAGACAAGCCTCCTCCAAGAGAACAACATTGATTGAGGCAAAATGGCAAATGATGCATACACATTGTTCCACATAATAAATCGCATTTACATTGCTTGCCGGAATTTGAATTTAAATATTAATAATACAAATAAATATGTTGAATATATATTTTTCTCTTGAGTAAGGATCAGGTGAAAAGTAACATCTAATTATAAAATGCAAATAAATTTGGACCATTAAATAAGACAGATCTGACGGCTAATAATTTGGGGTCAAATTACAAATATATGAAAGATTAAATATGAAATATAATTTTGAAAATCCCTGGAAGGGTAAATTAGTCCAAAAATTTACCAAAAATCAATCGGTTTGGTTGTGATTTTTTGAAAATCGTGTTTTACCCAAATCATCGGATTCAGTTTGAGCTCTCAATTATGCAGAATCGCCGATAGCCATCCCGCATAGCGCCGTACGATTCAAGAGCCATCCTTTTTGCTGGACACCATCACTTCACCAATTACGTTGTTCTTGTCATTGGCCGAACTAAAAGGTCGCTGAGAAATCTGGGAAACAGAATAAACTAGTTGTTGGGCTTTGCTGCGATGAGAATGAGTAGTTCTATATCCACCCAGCGCCTGGAACGAAGTGTCCTATTGCACGTCTTGCAATCATAGGCCCCCTCAATCTTTGTCCTCTTATTTAATGTCGCTCCACCACGAGACAACAGAATCAAACAATCAGCCATATCCTGTTCTTCCTCCGTCACCACGCTATCATAGCTATGCATGTCTAATGGTGTACAGATTGCATAATTTGTAATAATATGATTCATAATTTGCTATTATATGATTCATAATTTGCTATACTATGATTCATGATTTGCTATAATATGATTCATAATTTGCTATATTACGATTCATAATTTGCTATAATATGATTCGTGATTTGTTATAATATGATTCATGATTTGCTATGCTATGATTCATGATTTGTCATACTATGATTCATGATTTGCTATATTATGATTCACGATTTGCTATATGTGATTCATGGATCATACACTATTACAAACTTGAATTGCGCAAGTTTTGGCCTTAACCCTCACAACTGACGACCATACTATATAACACAGAGTAATTTTTGAATCATATCCTCGAGTCATGATTTGCTCGGTTATGATTCATATTTGGCTATCATATGATTCGTGAATCATATCCTATCAAATCGTGAATCATATACTATCAAATCGTGAATCATAATATATAACACTCAACCATGAGATTATGCTGGGTGTGTGACAACCCTCTAAAAATTCAGGAATTCGGTGAAGAAACAACCGAGTCAAATTTAGGAAAATCTATGAAACAAAATTGAATGATTGAAAAACAAAATTTGAATGTCGGTTTCCATATCAGAAAATTAAATGTCGGTTGCTTAAAATAAGGGATTGAATTCAATTAAAATATATGTAAATATATTCTAATGTATGTTTCCATTATTGCCCTTTTGTTATTTAATATATTAATTAATAAGATTATATTCTAACCGTCAGATGTAATTAAATGGGTGGTTTAGATTTGTTTGCATTTTATAACCGTCGGATGTAATTCATTTGATCCATTCTCTTTTCTCTTTAAATCAACATCGACTTGCGTGTGCTATAAAGTGATTATGACCTTTCCTAGTTTTTATACAAAGTCAAAATGAGGTGGGCAAGATCCAAGAAGTAGCTGGCTGTTATTAGGAAACAACTAGTCACAAAACATGTGCATTTAAACTTGATTTGCGGATTTGGCCTGATATTTATACTAATGAAATTGCGTTGCTGACAGTCTGATCTTTTCGGCACAAGTAATGTTAACCAAAATGATAAAAAGACATATGTGTCTTATTTAATTTACTAATTTAATCAAAACAAGTAACACACAAACAAATACGATGAGATATAACTAGGGAGGGAAAGTATTATGTGGAATCCCCACCTTTTCATGGATCCATGGATGGATCCCTCTTTGCATTCGTTGATTGCATTTACCGTTTGCATTTTGGACGCACCAGATTGTGTCAGCGCATTAATGAGCATGTGCAACTCACGTGTGCATTTGTCATGTGCAACTCATATGTGCATTTCAAAAATGCAAACACGTGGCACAATCTGGTGCACACAAAAAATGCAATCAACGGTGATGAAGGGGGATCCATGGATCCATGGAAAGAGGGGGGTTCCACATGATACTTCCCCTAACTAGGGATTGCACAACAAGAAGATTTAAATGAATTCAGTACCTATTTGTTTATCATGGGTTAAAATTAGGAGGAAGGATATGTTTTGAGAGACGAAATAATTTAATCTTAACCGGTGGTTTGATTAATCTGACGGTTAAATATAATGATTGTTTTGAGATTTTGAATCGCATCCGATTGATTCTTAATAATCAATAGTTAAATTGTGTCTATGTATCTTACGAAAATATATGTGTCCTTCGTGATATTTTCCGAAGAATTGTTTGTCCACAGCCTTGTTTTTTTTTGCATCAATTGAAGTTTGTCCATGTTCAATCAGCATTAGATGCATAAATTATTTTTTGATGCATGTTCTTAGATATTCAACCGCACAATTAATATAATTTATATTTGTCGTGAAATCATTTTTTTGAGACAGACAAATGAAGACGGAGGAAGTCATATTTATGCATCCAACTATAAAGTTCGAGCCCTGAAATGAGTAGCCATGGGGTGGCAGATGGGAAGCGCTCAATGATGGTCTATGAGTTCAATTTTTTATAAAAACATGACATGAAGTTTATCATGCAAAATCACAAATTAATGAAGCCTGAGGCAGTAAAATACTTGAAGAAGTATTGTGTTGGAAAAACAGTTGGTATACTATCTAGGTAGCAAACCATTTGATAAAAGTGCACTCCAATCAGAAAGTGACCCCAAACCAATATGACTCAACTGAAAAGGAAGGGTCAACTCCAAGATCACAAACTACAGGCACAGCCCCTCCATTTTAATACTCTTGGCTTCCTCAGTTTTGCTCTGCCACTAACACAAAAGATATTCCCAGGATACCTTAAATAATATCAGCAGATGGATTCTTTATTGTCAACCCTTAAAGTCTGTCTTTGTCATTGTGATTTCTGATGCCAAGTATCATAGGATCATATGCATCTATGTATATCCTATGCCATAAGTTATCCGTGATAAGTTCAAAGATCTCAACTCCCTTTTTTCGACATAATTTATTGAAGACTCGATTATAACATTCGCCAAGATGTCGTTAGAACGATACTATGAACAATAAATGTATCATTTCGTAAAGGTTACAACGAGGCCGGCTCATTTGCGACTTAGGGTCTGGGTATGAACCTGAGACTCAGGCAATCAACCGTTGGATCCAACAGTCCACAATTCTTTTTATTTTTTGTCTTTTTTGTAAAAGTTAAAGTGCACAAATCCGGTCAAAATGTGCATACAGTTAACTCGAAAAATACAGATAAGTTAATATTCAATTGCACATTTCTCAAAGGAACTGCACTCAGATTACTATTGTGAGTCGTAGGAATCAAAAGAAATATGATGTTATAGATGTGTACAGAATCGGGTAACGAAGAGGGAAATAAGACATTGGAAAATCGTTGCGAACGAAAAGAGAGGCACATTGGGATACTAAGACTAAAATACTTTAGCAACATCTTTGATAAGCCCACGGTTAGCTTTGGCAAACTCAGTGAACTCTTCAAAAGAAATGAAACCATCTCCATCAGTATCAATTTCCTTCATCATACGTTGAACTTCATCAGCAGTGACCGAGCCTAGAGATTTCAAAGCTTCCCCGAGTTCAGAAGACGATATTTTTCCATCCCCATTTGCATCAAAGCGTTTGAAGATTCGATCACGCTCAGCTTGGTCTTGAGCATCATCAGCCATTATTCGTGTTCCAATGGACAGTCTTGTTCTGTTCTCTGGATTCTTTTATGTATGAGTGTGTTTTGGTACAAATGCTGTCTTCTTATATATACATGTTCTTGACGGGTTCTGAAGTTCAGCTTCATTTTCGGATCAACATAAGGACAACCGAGGTAGGTTATAGACCAAGCAAGAGACTTTCCCTATTAAGGTGGTCACTTTTTTTAAAAATACAAAATTTGGCTTGATATTTCTAGCCAAAATAACTTTTGACTGGACAAATTATAGATTTTTTGTACGAAAAATGCATTCAGGGTAACTCGAACTCGAACCAGAGTTACGTTACTAGAATATCAAGAGTGTAGTCAAGGGGCACAAAATTTCTCATATATAAAGGATTAGTGTTACAAGTATAAGGATGCTGCAAACACAATGTCTCTTTTGATATTTGAGACGGCAGTTTCGAATTTTGATTCAAGTTCAGTTTCTCCAATTGACTTGGCAGCTTCTATTAGCTGTTGAAGAATTTCCTCCAATCTTCTGATAGCTCTGATCAGACTGCCTTCAAATACTTGTGTGATTTCCATTATCTCGTAAAACTTGGATCCTTTTGCCCATGCATATACAGCTTCCATTATATCAGGCCGGAATGAGCTTACAAAGCTTTCGACATCTATTTGAACCTGCAGGTTATAATGATCGAGAGATGTATAGTAAGGCTGAAAGAGTGTCAAGCTGGAATAGTACTTCGAAAAAGGTTCTTATGCTTCGATATCACAGGTCAGGGGAAAACGCACCTTGCACTCGAGCTGGACTTTGGCAACCTTTCTGGCGGTATCTTGTAGTTGTATAAAGAGCAATTCTAGCTCATCCCTTGGCTTTTGAGCTTCTTTAAGCTTCTCCTGCCACACAAAACAAGAGAGGAGAGAAACCATCTCTTCTACTTGTATGTCCTTGAAAACACCATTGAATACAAGCTCCGTCAAAGTTAACTCTTCGGCACTACTAATCTCACAAGCAACCTTCCCCTTAATCTCAACAACATCATCACTTGTGATATATCTGCATTTGATATAAAAATAATAATTCATAAATCGTAAACTCTGTAAACATAACAAGAAATGAGACTCGTGATGAGCGCATTTCATGACGAAAATACACTAAAATAGGACAGAAACTTGGTTGCCAATATGACAATAAACATGGATGCTGTTCTAGAAAGCTCCATCAAAGTTTACTGTAAACAATTTCCAATAATACAGAATAACACCTTGTACAAGATAAATAATACAGAAATCTCAGTGATTGTTGAGAATTAGTGTCATAAATAAAAAGCAAATGAAGATGGTAGCAGAAGATGTTTTCAGCTCATACAAAATGTTAACAGATGAATAAACTCCCATGTTAAAAGATAAAGTTACATTACCCCAGCCTGCGAAGAACGCGTTTTCTCGCCTTCAACTCATCCTTGAAAGCCAGTGTAGAAGATGAACGCATTGTTCTCTTCACTGCCTTTATCTTCGCAGTTAATTCTTTTTTCATGTGTAGAGTGTGAAGCTTTTGCTTGATTAGCGGTGAGTTTGCAACTGAGTGTTTCTTGAAGAGGCTTTCAAGGGCTTCTACCCTACGAACAAGCTTCTTGTACGACTTGTTGACAACCTGAGAAAACAAAAACTTCAAACATCAGTAACAAGTAACGTATGGTACCAGATCAGTTATTACTTTGGTATTACCTTCATGTCTTCTTCAGGATCCAAAAGAGGTATCCCATCTGGAAATCGATTACAAACTTCAGAGATTTTCTTTACAGTATTCTCACGGACGCCCAAAGGTAAAAGGTCCTTTGGTATGACTAGTCGAATACTACTCAAACTAACAACCTGTACGAGTGGAAACGTCCTTGAGTTTTATTCAGATGTCATCACCTCAGCGAAGTGATGAACCATGAAACAAGACTAGAAAGCATTCAGAAACTTACTTGCGAGAGTGGAATGGAAACGACAACAGGCTCACCCGGCCTCTCAAGGGAAACAATCTTAATATTTTTAATTCCAATATCATTTTTGGTTACTTCACATCTCGTAAGAACATCAATTATGTAGCTTGAATCCTCTGGTTTAACGGCCACATCTAAGGCAGAGACACAGAAGGATCATTTAAAAATGACGACAAATCATTACAAAAACCAATACGATGATTGTCTCTTACCTTCAGAAAGGCCTTTCAATCTCTCAAAATTTATAATTACTCCCCATGTGGTCTGATCCTCCAATGAGAATGAAATAACTCCTTCCATGTTTGTGAGCTGGATAGACACTAGCCTGCCAGGCTGCAAGAATGGCAAACAATATCTGGGCGCAAGCACAATACTGCGGGCATCATTCTTCAAATCCCTATACTGCTGCAGCAATTCATAATAATCTTCAAGACTATCTTCTCCTTCTATTGTAATTGATGCCCTTTCCTCCTCGAGGTCTCGCACTTGCTTCTGCAAAAAGCAAAAACAAAAAACCCGATAAGAATATGTGCGGATGTGTAGGCATTAACAAACTAAAACTTGACAAATGAGCGAACCTCAAGACCGGGAATAGAGCGATCAGCTTGAAACTGATAAAATGAGTTTCTTATAAGGTTTTCCGGATCGCCATCTTCACATCGCAATTGATTCAAGAGCATATTGTAGCTTAAATGGAAGGCACTGCAACAGGAAAAGCACATGTATTTTGAATATAGATAAATTCTACAACAGTGGGTATTTACAAGAGTTAACCAAATAATCTGCATTTTCATAAAAGCAGTGTCATGAAAATATAGATGAACGAGGTGTTGCTAGTATTGACTGCGAAGTATTAGTTCTCAGCCAGTCCTACGTCTAACCTACTAAGCTCTGAATGTGAAAACAACATACCCAAGTTTTTAGGACAAGCTTGGCAGCACCAAACTATTAGGGAGATAACTTAAATGCTCCATAACATACTTGCAAAAATTAATTGACAAACTATGAAGAGATTAAAAAATTTGATTTGCTTAATGCTGGTAGAGCTTCAGAATTCCATCTATTGCATTGGAAAACAGGATCCAGGTACTCTTAACTATACAATGGGTGCACAGGCTAAATCAAAAATAGAGAGTGCATATACCTGTTTAAACTATCAGCACTTCCTTTAACCATCATTTTAGCAGTAGAAGGCTCCATCTTTTCATTTATCATGAGAATGCATATCCCACGTGCGTCAATCCCTCGTCGTCCAGCGCGACCACTCATTTGTATATACTCACCACTTGACAACCATCTGAATTTGTCACCATCAAATTTTCTAACATTTGTGAACACTACAGTTTTTGCAGGCATGTTTAATCCTATGCTGAAAGTCTCGGTAGCAAACAAACACTGAAGAAAAATGTCACAATCAGAAACTAAAAAATCAAGCCACAATTATAAGTAATAGAAAAAATGTGCGAAGTAGATGGACAATCATCGACATACAGACAAGTCATCAAGTGATTATGATTATGCAACAGACGTGTTTAATCCACCGTCAACAATCATTGGTAAGAAATCTAATCATATACCTTGATAAGCCCTTCCTGGAAAAGTATTTCAATGACTTCCTTGAGTATAGGCAGCAAGCCAGAGTGATGGACGCCGATCCTCGTTTTAATAAAGGCAACATATTTGCAACCTGTGACATGCGTAAAATGCTACCAAATGTATTATAAAAGTAATAATACTTATAATGAAGGTGCACATGAGCTCCTAAATAATAACAAATAAGATACAAGACCTACTAAATAGATGTAAAACATGTAACTATATGTGAACACAACCAGCTTTGTATTGTGATAACAAGGTACCAATCTAAGACTAATAAGTAGGGATAAAAGAGAGAAGAATGAAAGCAACACATCAGAAAAAGATACCTGGGGTAGTTTCTTATCATCGTCAGAGAGCATGTCCATGGCACTCCAGAAAATAGTTTCTATGTTATCCTTCTCCATCTCTTCATTCAGATCCAATCTCGACATCTATACGAAGTAGGAAACAGTGCTGAATCGAATGCCCAACAAAAATGACATTCAAAATCATACACACACAAGTGCATGAAACAAATAGTAAATAAATTCGTCTTAAAAATCCCGTAGTACATTGGGAACAGACTCACAGAGTAATACATATCAATGGTTTGTAACACATGAGATTCTACCTGCATAGCAAGAGCCTCGCACTCTCTCTTGCTAAAGCTGAAAAGAATCACGGGATCATATTGTCTTTGAATTATCATCTTCACCATCTTAAAAATGTCGCTTTCTTCCCCGGATTTGCCAGTTACAACACCTTTCTTCCACTTATCCTTGTTTCCCTCATTTACACTGGTAGCTGTAATCGCATTCAAAGCTTTATGAAAGCTGTCTTCACGAAACTTCCCTTTGTCATCCACCACTAAGTAGAGCCCATCGCCACCTGAAGGGAAGATATAATGCTGAAGTGGAGTCGGACGATAATCAGTGTAGACAATGTGGCACGGTTGTTGATGGACCTAAAAACAACGCATACAAATTACGCAATGGCCACTACAAGTGAACAGCTATGAAGAAGTCATGAACTAATCTGCCTTCTAATAAATATTCCAAGAAAAGTATATCGAAGCGCGCAATATAAATAAGGCATGAACAAGTCATGAACAATTTTCTTGAAACATAAGACTATAGAAGATCACTCATTCAGATAAAAAATCATGATAAAGTCGTGCTTACATAGGAGGCAAAATCAAGATTAACTACGAATATCTGATTTATCATTTATGTACCTTTTCACTTTTAATTCCCAATTTCCAGTGAAGTTGGGAAAAATTATGCTACCGACAAATGATAAAAAAGCAACAAGCTCTACCTTGGCTACCCAATCAGCAAATTCCTTTGCATTGGGTACAGTAGCAGAAAGAAATACAAAGCGTGCATTTTTAGGAGCCATGACAATACTTTCTTCCCACACCACACCTCTTTCTCGATCACGCATGTAATGCACCTCATCAAATATGATCCAAGCAACCTCTCGTGTAATTTCTGAACCTTTATATTGCATACTACGCCAAATCTCAGTAGTCATTACCTGAAACAGACCCCAAAGTTAACATCACAACAAAATATCTCAAGACACAACACTTAATAATATACTATAACATTACCAAACAAGAGGCATTAGGGTCAATAGTGACATCTCCTGTCATCAAACCAACATCCGAAAACTCTTCTTTGAAATCTCTGTATTTCTGATTGCTTAGAGCTTTAATAGGCGAAGTATATATCACTCTTTGCTTGTTCTGCAAAGACATTGCAATTGCATACAATGCAACAGCAGTCTTTCCTGCTGATGTATGTGCTGAAACCTTGACACACAAATCAGCATTGTAAATTCGGAAGTCATAAACATTCACCATGAAAAAACCCAGACTTTTGAATAAAAAAGACTGACCAAAACAGACTCCCCAGCATCAAGGCATTTAATGGCTTCAGTTTGAAATGGGTCCAGACTGAAAGGAAACTCCTTGGCAGGCGGATTCGATTTGGTCTCAGATGAAGATTGTTTCGTATCAACGTAATTCTCCGGATACGAAACATCGTGCAAGCAAGCCACCGGCTCGTCCATAACAGCAGCTGTGCCGTTGTCATCTTCATTGCGCTGATGTTTCAGGGGAAAGGTGGCCGTCGCTTCCTCCACCGGCTTCCTCTTCAAAGAACCCATTAATGAATTTAATTGAACCAAACAAGTCCACCGCTGAGTTCGCAAAACCCCAATTTGTAAATTATTCGGCAACCGATTTTCGCCGGTGAGTTTCAATTCGTGTTTTTAGGGTTTTAGCGGAAGAGAGTAGAGTGATTGTGCTATTGCCAGGAAATAAATTGATATTGCCAGAAAATAAAATAATATTATCAGGGATTAAATTAGCATTGCCACCACTGGCCTGTACGTTGGAACTGACCCATCTAAGCCCTAAAGTGGTTACTAAAAGAATAGAACAAGATGGACAATAAGCTATACAATCAAAGATATGAATCAGCAAGTCTGATTTAGGACTTCTGTAAGGTGTTGTTTATCATGTTGTGAAGAATGTCCACAGCTTTTTTCCTATTGACGTTTCACCCGGATGCTCATATTCTTCATCATCTTCGTCACTACTGTTGCCTCCATCTACTAAACTTCCCCTAGGTGTTTCATTTCCAAATTCATTTTGTACGGATTGGCTTGTTCCCCCAACTGAACGGTTCTTTTCCTCGCTCAATACTGTAGTCTCAACCATATTTTCTTTGGTCTCCTTTTCATCAACAGTTGCTTGAAACTGCAATCCATGTATTTATAAATGTAAAAGTGGTAAAGGGTACCAATAATAAGTATGTTTTACACGGATTTGGATCCAGTGCTGCGAACAATCATTTGCAGCCAAATTTAAAATTAATTAATTTAATATTTTTAGAAAATATGATGCCACGTGTAAAGGGTTTAGTGGTTTAGATAGGGTTTTAGAATATAAAAATATTAAATTTCTATTTTTTAGGATTTTTTATTATTATATTTACTAATTAAAAATTATATACATTAAAACTTTCATTAAAATCGGCTGGAATCCGCAGTACGCTGTACCGGATCCGAATCCTACACTGCAAAAATATACTTTAGTGAAATGAAGATAGGTTTAGGTCTGCATGCATTACGTATACAGAAGCACAAACAAGTTTTAACATCTATAATGTCATTGGTGTTTTGATTAATCAAAACTTGCAGTAAGAGGAAACTAACAGACAAATAGTATGAAACATTTAAGCTGTCACCTGAAAATTTGGGGTGCTTCTCTCAGCGTCCCTTACAGAGCCGAAAGAGGAAGCAGGAGTGGGTTTGAACTTAATTGTATCCCCACCTTTACCTCTAGCTTTTTCAGATTCTCTGTTTCCATTTTCGGTATTACTTTGGCATGCAGAGGCCCTGAACACCAACAAGTATACACAAAGGTCAGCTACAACATCACTAGCTTAAAGTCAATGGGAAGCATCACAGACTTTAATTTGAGATATGCCATACAATAACCACACTAAGTCCTAGAAAAAACCTCGACAGAACAATATATATAACTCATTTAAAGTTAATCTTTTGGCTAAAGGATTAAATGACATGAATAACTAGGAGAGCTTACATCCTGGGCCGTCGAAGATTGTATCTGTTTACAGTAGTAGGAACTTGCATTTCTGGAGGTGCCTTTTGTCGCCTCTTCCTTTGCCGACTGACCATGCTATTAGAGTGACCCTCGCTTTCATCATTATCATCAACTTCTGTACTAGATATATGAGAAGTCACTTTGTAGGTTCTCTTCCTACCATTCCTTGAAGGGGTCTCCTCAGCAAGACCAAACTGCCCACGAGTTTCCGACACCATATGGGAATTATCTGTGTTCATCGCACTATTTTCAAAATAATCACCAATGAAATGTTTAGCATCTTCTACAACCGCCTTTACAGATCGTGTTCTGCTAATTTTGGGCCTCCGCCTCTTGCCAGCTCTACCCGAGCCATTTTGAGTGGATTGCTGAGAGTGTTCTGGACGAACCTGTTCTGTATTCTTCATTTGAGGATCATCCTTAAGTTCAGTAGCATCTGTATTATGTTTTGCAAAACTATTTAAAATTTCCGCACCCGTTTCCGTACTGAACTTCTTTAGGGATTTACTTGGATTCCCAAGATCTGCTGACTTAGGCGTGTCTTCATTTATTTGGGTAATAGGCTCGGTAATTTTTAATGGGGAAAGCCTAAGAATTTTCGAGGTACACTTTCTGATCCAAGACACAGTACCACCAGATGTTGGTGATCCTGAAGCAGTAACCGGTAAGGCAACAGCATTCGTCCTCCCAGTTAAAGTTTCCCTTCCGCCATCTTTCAGGTATTGCTCAGCTAACTTTTCACTCAACACTTCAGGAACAGGTCGCAAATCAGATAACACAAACTTGCTTGTAATTTCTCCACACTTCTCACAGCTCCTATTCTTCCCAACAAACTCAATGAAACGATTCCTTTCACTAATAAAATGTTCACGCTGAATCTTCATTTCCCTGCTAAGGCTAACAAGCTCATCAATATCTTTGCGCAATTCAAGTTGATTAACCTCCAGATTCTTCTGATTTTCAGAAACTTCCATCCTTTCTTTGTTTAATCTTATTCTCTCCAATTTCAGTGCCTCCATCTCTTGTTGATTCACTTCTCGTAAATAGGTCAAGTTTTTCTCTTTACTCTCTTTGTTTTTATCAAATTCTTTTTCTTTTTCACGCAGCTGATTCTCCATCTCCTCCCTTCTCCGTTGCATATTATTCTCCATCTCTTCTTTCTGCAATTCAAAATCACAAAGCATCTGGCTTCTCTCATTTTCTATTTTTTCCAGTGCAGCTAACTTTTCAAGCTCCATTGCAGAAGCGTATGATTCCTTTGCAGTTTCCAAGACAGCCAGTTCATTACGTATGTATTCTTCATTGGCTAGCGTTTCCTTTCTAAATTTTTCCTCTTCAGAAAATCGCAGTTTCTCAAAATTTTCTTTTTGATCTTTAAAGTTAATCATCTCAGCTTCGAATACAGATTTCTTATTATCCAATTCCTCCCAGTCTCTCTCCAAAAATTTCTCTTTGGTGCCTAAGGTCTTCACTTTCTTTCAGAACCAACTCTTTTTGCAATCTGCACTGGTCTATCTCATGTTTAATTCTGCTTGCAACCGTACAAATTCAGATCTTTCTTCCTCTGTAATTTTCAGTTTTTCAATTTGTCCACGCAGTTTCAGTTGCTGTTCTTGGACATCAGCCTTATTTTTCTCTAACTCATCCTTTTCACTCTGCAGCTCAGCTTTGTGCACATGCAAGTCTACTCTCTCTTTTTCAATATTCTCTTCTTCTAATTGTACTGATTTTTCTCTGTCCTTTAGAGCTTTAAATTTTGATTCATAATCCATTTCTTTCTCCCTTACTTTTCCGAGCCTCTTCTCTACCCCCTGCTCTTTCTTTGATAACATTTCCTCCATGTGGCTGACTGCGGCTTCCTTTTTCTCCACCTCAGAAATCTTTTGTTTCAAATCATAGTCGACGGACTGCCTCTTTAGCTCAATCTCCAAATCAAATTCACATTTTTTGGCCTCTAGTAGTCTGTCATGCTCATTTGTAAGTTCGTCAATATGAACCTGTGGTATTACCAAACAGTACCAGTAGCTGATGAAT
Organism: Sedum album; assembly: GCA_006409495.1. Lineage (NCBI taxonomy): Eukaryota > Viridiplantae > Streptophyta > Magnoliopsida > Saxifragales > Crassulaceae > Sedum > Sedum album. Next base: position 31,862 of record QZGG01001416.1, on the reverse strand, counting down.
ACCCCTATAACCACATATAGAGATGAGAGTAACTGTAACAATTCCTGACCTTTTCTCTAAGATTAAGCTTCTCGTCAAGTTCCAGCAAGTTCTTCTCTTTGATTTCCAAACTATGTCTCACAGCATCTAACTCCTGTGTTCCCGTGAGTAATATGTGAGGTGGCTGTAGAAGGAACGGACTGAGTTATTTGAAAGGAAATAACTTGCCTTTTCTTTGAATGACAAATCCATCAATCGCCGCATGAAGTCCTCTTCCTCTGCTTTCAGTGCTATCTTATCATCGTCAAATCTCTTTTGCGCCTCGATAAGGTCCAGCTCCTTTTGGTTTAAAATCTTTTCCTTCTTGTTTGCCCTTTCCTCTCTCTGGTTGAGGATCGTACAACCATCAGAAAGGCGCTCTTCCCCAGCACGCAGCTTACTCTCCCATTCTTGTAAATCCTCTCTCTGTTTTGACAAGGTACACTCATGTGTTTCTCGCCTGTGAAAATCAAAACAAGCAGGCACAAAAAGAGGTGCCTTCAGAATAGGAGACAGCAATAACTTCCTGAGTAAAATGAGCAAAGACGCCGAAATTACTCTTTGCTGAAACTAGAGTATTCTCTACGCAGTGCATCTTCACGAGCATCAGCTTCCAACAGCTTCCTCTCAATCTCCCCACTTTTTCTGCTCACCTCTGCGAGTTTTGCATCAGCCGCATGTAGTTTGGCTTCAACCTCTAATGACTTTTCTTCAACACTAGAAACTAACGCATTTGCTTCGGCCAGCTTAAAATCTGAGGTGAACTTGATTTCTGCGTACTTGGAACGCATCTCATGCAAAGCATTCTCTAACTGTAATATTTCAACATGAAAAAGCATATAGAAATAATTTCAGAAATGGTCATGCAAATCTAGAGTAAACAATATCCATTTTCTTACAGAACATGATCCCATTTAGAAAGTGACAGGTAAGGTTAACAAATAAGCATAACGATCTGAATAACCCTTAATGTTAATGATGAACTCAATCTTTACAGAAGCTATGTTTAACGAAGTCTAACCATTAGGCAAAAAATCATGTACTGAGTAATGCAAATCCACTGATTGCAAATGAAATGAAATGAATATACACAGAAAAAAATTGCACGAATAATCTCACATACATCACGAACACACTGCTTCTCCACACCGAGAGCCTTCCTCAAATTTTCTTCATGCTTTTCAATATCAGAAATGGCAGTAAAGTATTTTGACCGTTCATGCTTAAGTACGTCTTTTGCTTCCTCCAAAGTTCGGCTCACTTCCTCAAACTTCTTACTCCACTCCTGTTTCTCTATCAAGGTAAGCCCCATATTGTATTGATACTCCAAGAGCTGGTGATCATTTTCATCAATGAATTTATAAGTCACAAAAGACGCAAAAACTATCAAAAAATATAAAAGACAATTGTGTAAAGAAATTCAAAGTTGCGGAAGAAAATGAAAATGAATCACCAACCTCCCTTTCCAATCTGGCAACCGACTCATCATCAGCTGCTCCATCCAACGAACCATTCTCCAACCCCTTTTCTACATTTCCACCATTCTCCAACCTATTCATCTGCGGCGTAAACATCCTCTACCTCTCTATAACAAAACCCTATAATACGAATTTCAAACCCATCTAACCAAACCCTAAAACACGAATTCGACTAATTGCAAATCAAGATTGAACCTTTGAAGACTAAACATTAGATATTATTCAACGCAGCTGGAGTCTGAAGCGAGCGGTGTTCCGGCGGGGAATTAAGAGGAGGTTTAAAATCCGATTCCGTGATGATCTCCTCTCCGATTTTCTCTCTCTATATTTCTTCGCTTCCTCTGCTTTTTTTTCTGGACAACGTCTCTCACTTTCTATCCATTTTTCAATTATAAAATTTTAAATAAAAATGTGTCGCTTCATTTATAGATATTGTGGGGACCACTCAGACAGCGCACGCCCCCGTGAGACACGCAGACAGCGAACAGAAAGATTTCTTGACAAGTGCAGCGAGTTTAGGGATGTCCAATGGGCCGGGCCGGGCCGGCTCTAGCCCTAAATCGTAAGGTCCGAGCCCGGTCCGGTCCTAAATATTCGGGCCTTTTAAAAAATTTCGGGCCGGACCGGGCCTCATTAAAATCGTAAGGCCCACGGGCTTTTCTAGGCCCTTTGACTTTAGGGTTTGACCGGGCTTTGACCGGATTTGACCGAACCTAATTTCAATTTTAATTCGTTTTTAAATTTTAATTAATTTGAAATACATATTTTAAACCAATTTAGTTATAAATATTTTTATAACAATAGTTTTAAATAATGTGTTCAACGAATAGTCTATATTTTGAATAGATATAAAATGTTTGTATATTGTTTAGAATAACTTAAACAATTTTATATGCGTTTAGAATAGATATAAAATGTTTGTATATTGTTGTGATGTTATATAAATGATATAAATATCATATACTTTAAATTTGAAAATAATATATTTATTTAAAAATTATTTTTTTGATCGGGCTTTTTCGGGCCTTGGACCGGGCCGGGCTTTTCGGGCTTCGGAATTCAAGCCCTAGCCCGGCCCGGAGCTTTCGGGCTCGGGCTTTTTTCGGCCTTGGGTGCGGGTCGGGCCGGGCCTTAGGGCTTTTTTAGGGCTTTAGGGCTTTCGGGCCCGATGGACATCCCTAAGCGAGTTTAATAAAAAGTCTAGAAAGATCGCTGAAAATGCGTAATGAATAAATGTAGGAAACGTCAGAGACAATTTCAACAGTTTGATTTAATTTAAACAATTCAACTAATGAGATTTAATGTTTTATAAAATCGTCGAAATCAACGGATCGAAATTTTGCAAATCCAACTGTCAATTTTTAAAAAACCAACTTTAATCACAAATCTACTTATCAGTATCATCGATTAAATCATTTTTCACAAAACTTAGCTCATTAATAACAATGAGTCTGGCTTACTACCTCACCAATGAATATGCACTACTATATAAAGCTACTCCATTCGCAAGTATCCCAAGGATGATGTTGGATCGTTACGGTTAGCTTGGTTCACTTCTCGACACTTGTGAACACGTCCTCTAGTGTGAACGTGTACTCAAGATCAAGTAGCACAGCAGAAATAATAAACAATAATAATAAAGTGAACAGTAGGTACGCGTACTCGATGATTTATAGTGGAAACCTGATAACAGGTGAAAACCACTACCTTCCCGGAGTCGACCGGAAAGGATTTCTCAGACAAATTCTTTACTGATTGCTTTTGTTCTTCCTTAGTACAATTGTCTACAACTAGTACAACCGACAACTCCCAAAGTATGCCCGGAACTTAGCTATAACAATCCCTACGTCTAGCAACTCAAACCAACTCAGAATCTGCCCTATCAACACCGCCGATTGTATACTAGCTATACGGAATCCACTATTCGCCTACCCTTGAGCGCAATATAGCCTCGAACAATCACACGATATCCCACGACTTTGTTTGCTCTCTTTCAATTGACTGACTTGTCTTGATGAAAGCGTTGAAGTCCTATTTATATGATCACCAAAAATCCTAGCCTTGCTTCCTAAAATCTCTCCCTGCCATAAGAAAGATAATAACAAGATTAAATATAATATCTTTAAAAATCAGTTAGGGCAACTAACTTTTAAATATAATATAAAATATTATATTTAAAATTCAGTTAGGGTAACCTTTTCTAAATATAATATTATCACATATTATATTTAAATTTCGGTTAGGAAGGTAATCATTATCAAAAATAACTTCTAACCAACTAGTTTCTAAAATACAAAATATTCTAAAAACTTATTGATTATCAGAATATTTCTGAGATATTCTGCTGCCACGTCAGCACGCCCTTGTGCAGTCTGCGGACCCGTCCACAGACGATTTTTACCAAATCTGTTTTATTTTCAAATCTGCATATTTCCTAATCCTGCGTTGTCAAGGAATATTAGCTAAGTATTTTCAACATCAAAACTGAGAACGTGTTAAGGACACGTTCCAATTTTCCCGCCAAAATACTTAGCAGATTTTCTGATTCTTTCAAGGGGTGGTGTGTTGCGGACGGGTACCCAAATGGTAAAGATAAAAGCAACACACACGAAAAAGGCAGACAACACACATATATATCAGAAAATTGTAATTGTACCTCATAGGGACTACTCCAGAAATAATTGATCAAAGGGGTCATAGGAGTAGCATGACTATGAGTTGGCTTAGGTTAGCTGTGAACTCCCTTCATCATATTAGGCTTGTAATGTGGGTACTACATATCCGAAGGGGTTCTTTGGGCTGCGAAGAAAATGCTCAATATGCCTTTAACAATTAATCGTTAGTATCTATGGTTCCAGTACTTAACATGGTACACGTCCTCAGGCACACACAATGAACATTATAAACAGAAGACATTTTACATCATGAACGACTGACCTTGCATATTACACCACTCAATTCATAGCCAGTCATCGAGTTCAGTACGGATAGGCAATTAATTAGAGAAGGAGACCATACCTAGCTCCATCCGTAGCCTCTCGAAGGGTTCACGATTCAGTGCCTTAGTAAAAATGTCAGCAATTTGTTCTTCTGTTCTACAAAACTCCATGGTTATTATTTTCTTTTCAACAGAATCACGCAAGAAATGATATTTTATCTCTACATGCTTAGTACGTGAATGTTGAACAGGGTTCTTAGAAATATTAATTGCACTGGTATTATCACAATAAATTGGCATTTGAGATACAGAAATACCGTAGTCGCGCAATTGTTGTTTCAACCATATGAGCTGAGTACAGCACGCAGCTGCTGCAATGTACTCGGCCTCAGCAGTGGACAGGGACACCGCATTCTGTTTCTTTGATCCCCAAGAAACAAGACTAGAACCCAGAAATTGAGCCATGCCAGAGGTAGACTTTCTATCAACTTTATTACCTGCAAAATCAGCGTCAGTATAACCAACTAAGTCAAGACTACCTCCTTTGGGATACCACGGGAGAGATCCTCAGTTCCCTTCAAATACTTCAAGATCCTCTTAACTGCTTTCAGATGTGTCTCACGGGGGTTTGCCTGAAATCGAGCACAAAGACATACACTAAACATAATATCAGGTCTACTAGCAGTTATGTACAGAAGAGACCCGATCATCCCTCTGTAGAGAGTCTGATCTACTTCTGGTGAGGACTCGTCCTTTCCTAAGGACTCGTTCGGAGAGATGGGGGTCGCCATAGGCTTGGCTGACTCCTAGTCCGAACTTCTTGATCATTTCCCTGAGGTATTTTTGCTGATGAATTCGAGTACCATTCTTTTCTTGTGAAACCTGAAGTCCTAGAAAGAACTTCAGTTCACCCATCATACTCATCTCGAATTCGCTGGACATTAGATCTGTAAACTTCTTAACTAAAGCATCATTAGTAGAACCAAAGATAATATCATCAACATAAATCTGAACTACTAAAACATGCTTTCCTTCTCTGAGTAAAAACAAAGTTTGATCTACCAAACCTCTTACGTAGCCATGTGACATGAGAAACTGGGAAAGCCTCTCGTACCAGGCACGGGGTGCCTGCTTCAATCCATATAGGGCTTTATCCAGCACGTACACATGGTCAGGTTTGGACGGGTCCTCAAAGCCGGGAGTCTGCTCAACATATACTTCTTCCTTCAGGACTCCATTGAGGAATGCCGTCTTCACGTCCATTTGTTGTAACCTGAAATTATGGTGAGTAGAATAAGCTATTAACAGTCTGATTGCTTCTAACCTGGCTACGGGGGCAAAGGTCTCGTCATAGTCGATTCCTTCTTGTTGGTTGTACCCTTTGACCACTAGCCTGGCTTTGTTTCTCACCACGTTTCCTTGATCATCCAGCTTGTTACGGAACACCCACTTTGTTCCTATGATCTTCCGACCCTCCGGACGAGGTACGAGCCTCCACACCTTGTTCCTCTCGAACTGATGAAGTTCCTCTTGCATAGCACTGACCCATTGTGGGTCCTTGAGCGCATCTGAACCTTCTTTGGCTCTGCAAGGGAAACAAAAGCATTAAACGCACAAAAGTGATCTACTTCATTTAATAAAGGTGAGAGTTCAGAAGCCCTGTGTTCATCGGTTGGGGACTCGTCCTTTGCCCAGAACACCTCATAATCCTCCAGACGGTTGAGGGTGTTCTAGTTCGAAGACTTCTTCTGGGAATTACTTCTAGTTGAGGTCGTTGGGAAGTTCGTCTTCTTCTGCTGCATCAGTGGGGACAGGTTCGTTGTCAGGGACACCTTCCTGCTCATCTGCTCATGGTTCTCAACTGGTGTTCCCCCTGCGACTGTGTCCGGATCCTCTGGCTGATTCTCAGGTTCTGCAATTCTTCATTAAGTCCTATCTCAGGATCCCATGCAGCAAGTCTGAAGTCATCCTCAAATTCCAATGGAGTGTGATCTCCGTCCTTAATCATACTGCCTCCCATGACTTCCTCATCGAAGACAACGTGAATACTTTCTTCAATCTTTCTCAGACGCAGATTGTACACTTTGTAAGCTCGACTCTGAGAGGAGTATCCCACAAATGTACCTTCATCACTCCTTGGATCGAACTTCCCTAGATTGTCTTTCCCGTTGTTGTGGATGTATACCTTACATCCGAAAACCCTTAGATGGGACACGTTCGGTTTCCTTCCTCTCAGCAACTCATACGGGGTCTTTTCCAGTCCTTTACGCAGATAGACTCTGTTCAGAACATAGCATGATGCGTTCAGCGCTTCCCCCCAGAAGTTCTTAGGCAGACCACTGGATATGAGTAGAGTTCTGGTCATGTCTTCAAGCGTTCGTTCTTTCTTTCCACTACACCGTTCTGCTGTGGTGTACGTGGTGCTGAGAAGTTGTGGTAATGCCTCTTTCCCTGCATAAAGTTAGGAACTGAGAATTTTCAAACTCAGTCCCATGGTCAGTACGTATAGAGACTAGGGACGTGTCCAGTAGGTTTTCAGTAGTGGTTAGCCATGATTCAAACTCTGCAAAAACTTCATCTTTAGATTGAATAAATATAACCCAAGTATAACGAGAGTAATCATCAACAATAACCAACACAAATCTGTTACCTCCACGACTCCTAGTGCGCATTGGACCACATATATCCATATGAACGAGTTCCAATGGTCTAGTAGTGCTTACCTTAGCTTTCGATTTGAATGATGTGCGAGTTTGCTTACCCATCGAGCACGCACTGCAACGGAGTGGAGGTTGTCATCAATCTTTGGCAGTCCTCTTACCAGATCTTTCTTGAAGAGCGTGGACAGTAGCCTCTGATTTGCATGTCCAAATCTCTTGTGCCAAAGTGCGGACGCGTCCGAGATTGTGGACAGACAGATTTGTCCCTCTGGTACAAAGTTAGGATCAACTTTGTATACCCTGCCTCTGCATATGCCTCTGAGTATCACCTGCTTAGTTTTGATGCACTTGACAACACAACCGTCAGAAGTAAAGGTGACTTTATTCTTATGATTTTGGCATAACTGAGAGACACTAAGCAAATCGTATTTCAAGTTGTCTACTAGATTAACATTCTCAATATCAATATTATCAGAAATACGTACCTTTCCAATTCCGAATATCTCACCTGCTGACTTATTGCCGAAGGACACGTTCCCTCCGACATGTTGCTGAAGTGAAGTAAACCAGTCCATGTTTCCTGTCATGTGTCCAGACGCACCGCTGTCTATGTACCAGGGACTGCTCTTCACTTCTTCCTGCAAGAGAAAAGTTAATTTTTACGAACCCAGACAAGCTTGGGCTTACTGGGTTTAGTAAAAACAGCAGAAAGTAGTAACAATGTTAGTGTCAGCAGAGGATTGAGCTAGATAAATCGATCTTCTTTCTAGGAGTAGCTCTCGGTTTTCCTCTCGGAATGTAATCTCCTCGGTGACCTAGAGTGGTCTGAGGATTGGTTCTGGGGTGAGGAACTGGTCTGGGGTAGTGGACGGGTTCTCTGTTCTGAGCAGACTGTCTGTTCCTAGCAGTTCCATGATGTGTTTCAGTTGGTCTTCTTCTGTTTCTTCTGCTGGGGACAGGTTCATCATAAGTCCGTCCATAGTTCCTCATTCTCTCCAGAAGCTTCTTCTTCTGAGGACAGCTTACCAAGTAATGGCCAGTATTTCCACAGTGCCAGCAAACAGTATGTTCCTTAAGATATACGTACTTGCTGTATCCAGCGGGTACGGACTGGTTCTCTATTCTGGACTGGAAGTCAATACGGGATGGTCCTCTGTTATCGGCCTGTTTCTTCCATATCTTGAGGGCTGGCTCGTCGTCTCTGTGGAACGGATGAGGCTGAGCTGGTGGGTCACGTCCAGTATCCTTTGTTTTCTTCTGAGTTGGTGCATACATCTGAGCCTGTTTGACCGGTTCATGTCCAATACCTTTGCGGAACCTCTTCTTATAGTCAGCTTCAAGTTCTTCTTTTCTGTATTCCGCAAGCCAAGTTTCCTTCTTGGTTTCTAGGTCAGATCGAGCTTTCTCCAACTCTTTGTTCAGTGTGACCGCGTCAGCTTCTAGGTACGGATCCTATCCTTGAGAGCAGTAATCTCACTGTCCTTTTCTTTCTTCTCTCGTGATAGGGTCTCATTACTGTCTTTCAATGTTCTAATCTCATCCTCATGACCATCACATAACCTCCGTTTACCTTTCTTTAGCTCCTTTTCAAACCGATTAGATCTCTCCGTCCATCCATCAAGGTTTTCTTGCATTTCTTGGATTTGTTCGTCACGTTTGGCAATATCAGCTACTAATTCCTCATTTGTATCTAACATTAGCTGCAAAGCAAGAGCCATTTGATCATATTTTTCTTTAGCAGTAGTAGGAATTTTTACCTTAGGGGACTCGTCCTCGGGATGAGCCATCAGACATGTCTCTTCTTCAGATTCACCTCCAGTATCTTCGTCAGATGCTCCCCAAGCTGCGATCATTGCTCTTCTGTTTGTTCGGGCTTCATGGTATCTTTGAGCTTTACTCTGCAGTTCTTGGATATGTGTCCTAGCTTTCCGCATCTGAAACAGTTAATGTTTCCTGGTCCATTGTCAGTGGCGCTCTTATCTGCTTTCTTGCTGCTGTTATTACTGAACTTATTAAACTTGAAGGCGTCAGCATAGCAAGATTGACGTCCTCCACTTCGGGCATCTCTTCGGATTCAGCTAGTTCCATAGCCTTCTCAATCTTCAAAGCCAGGGACTTGTCCTTTTCATACTTGTTCGGCTCTCTTCTTTCAACCTTCCGTTGATGTATTCCAGCATTACTCTGAAGACGAGCAACAAGTTCCTCTAAAGTGATAGTTTATGTCGCTCTGGGCTTGGAACGCAATAAGATACTGTCCCATTTTGAGTTGAGTGCTCCGAGGAATTGATGAGTGACCTTCCAGGTTGGTATATTCTCCAAGAAACTGCAGCTGTCCAACATATCCTTTGAATCTAGCAGAAAATCTTCCAGGGACTCGTTCTTCCCTTGCACCGCTGTCTCATAGTCCTTTGAGACAGCAAGAATCCTGTTCCTTTGAACATCAACATTACCTGAGTACAGGTCCTTAAGAGCGATCCACATCTCCTTAGCAGTCTGTAAGTGATGCAGATTCGGCGGTCAGCGTCGGACAATGCTTGGAGAATGATTTTGATAGCACGGTTATTTTTCTCGAGAGCCTTATAATCAGCATCGCTATAGTCCTCTCTTTTTCTCCACGGGAGGGGTATCCTTAGTCATAATTACGTACGGTCCTGTTCTATAACCCTCCAACTTGTCCATCTAAAGAGCAAACGTGAGCTTCCATCTCCCTGGCCCACCAATCATATTCACCGGCCTTAGCATAGGCGGTTTCCAGAATGAATCTCCCTGAGACGTCATTGTACCTGTTCCTGCAAGCTAAACAAGAAATCTAGAGCCGGGCTCTGATACCAATTGTTGGATCGTTACGGTTAGCTTGGTTCACTTCTCGACACTTGTGAACACGTCCTCTAGTGTGAACGTGTACTCAAGATCAAGTAGCACAGCGGAAATAATAAACAATAATAATAAAGTGAACAGTAGGTACGCGTACTCGATGTTTATAGTGGAAACCCGCACCTCAGTGCTAACAGGTGAAAACCACTACCTTCCCGGAGTCGACCGGAAAGGATTTCTCAGACAATTCTTTATTGATTACTTTTGTTCTTACCTAGTACAATTGTCTACACCTAGTACAGCCAACAAACTCCCAAAGTCTGCCCGGAACTCAGTTGTAACAACCCTACGTCTAGCAACTCAAATCAACCAGAATTGTCCTACCAATACCGCTGTTGTATACTAGCTATACGGAGTCCACCACTCGCCTACCCTTGAGCGAAATATAGCCTCGAACAACCAACGATATCACGACTTTGTTTGCTCTTTCATTGACCGACTTGTCTTGATGAAAGCATTGAAGTCCTATTTATATGATCACCAAAACCCTAGCCCTTGCTTCCTAAAATCTCTCCCTGCCATAGAAAGATAATAGAAATATTAGTAAATATAATATCTTTTAAAAATCAGTTAGGGCAACTTAATTAAATATAATATAAATATTATATTTAAAATTCAGTTAGGGCAATATAATATATCACATATTATATTTAGTAACCTTATCTAAATATAATATTTCAAATATTATATTTAGAAATCGGTTAGTTAGGTAATCATTATCAAAAATATCTTCTAAACAATAAGATTTCTAAAATACAAAATATTCTAAAAACTTATTGAATATCAGAATATTTCTGAAATATTCTGCTGCCACGTCAGCACGCCCTCGTGCAGTCTGCGGACCCGTCCACAGACGATTTTTACCAAATCTGTTTTATTTCCAAATCTGCATATTTCCTAATCCTGCATTGTCATGAAATGTTAGCTAAGTGTTTTCAACATCAAAACTGAGAACGTGTTAGGGAACACGTCCCCAACAAAGACTTTCTAGATGAGGAGCTTGGGGAGGAGGATGCCGAGATTCCGAAGGACTGGAATGTCACAAGACTGGTTGCCATTCACTGAGTAATCAATAATCCAAAGGTCCTTTGAGCTAGCAAAGAGTGACTTGGGACTTGAAGATGCGTACAATTTAGAGTTATATGTTGAGTAATTATGTATTTAAAGGAGAGTATGATGCTCAGATTCCAAATGAATAATACGAATTGTACATCTGAAAGCTCAAGCTTGCGAGTCATGATGGACACTTTCTTTTTTCGTTTTGGTCGAATATCTACGCGTCCGATGTAATGTGGCACTAACGAAGTGTCTCATTTTCGTCAATGTTTCTGTTCTGTTCTGTTAAAGGTCAGAGCTTCTTCATGTTACGCGTGTTGAGAAGTAAACTAGTAACGTACGGCGCTACGTCTACCTGTTTAGACGGACAGCGACAGGATTATAACAGATCCATTGCACTGTCCGGTAGTGCACACAAAACGACATACTAAACTCCCAAAACGCAGGAACGAGATGAGGTTAGTTTGTTGATAATCCGACAGGTGTTAAATGATTGAGTTGGATATTTTATTTTTACATTTAGAGTGTGTTTATGATTGATTGACTTCAATCATAGTTTGCATTTGGACCCTTTCTCGCCGGAAGGTTCTTGCGAAGCATCACAAGTGATAGTAAAGATAAGATATTAAGAATTTCGACCTGCGAAATATTGAGTTAAGTTCTATAAAGACATTAAATATTTTATATATAACAAAATAAACTATATTTTGTAAGTCATTTATATTCGTCATAAAATATTATTCGCAACTCAGAATCTCAAACGTGTTGGCTTGCAAAAGTTCTGAACTAACAGAAGCAAAACCTATGAGTGAAAACATTCCTGTAAATCTGCTGCCTAGCAACAGTCAAGAGATAATCTCTTAAAATGAGCTTGAAACTAAGATTGTTGCAGTAGTAAATAGAAAACTGAATCTGCAATTTTTTCCAGATATATAGAATGTAATATTACCTATGAATTATACATCAGAAAAAATATATTTGAACACACATAACGTTCGAATCATTTCTTCAAAAAATTTCTCGTCGGTGGCTTCTAATCGATCAGAACTGAAGGCCGGAGGGTTGACGATGAACTACAGTTAGAGTAGTGCTTCGCAAAAATGGTGTTAGTCCATCTTTTCAAGAATTTTCCTGTGGATTAAACTGTAGCAAATGTAGCTAATGAGTAAACTGGTTGACACAGTTGCCAGCATTAGAATGCAGTGGTTTGATGTAAGTTTTGATATGGAAACTTACATGATGAGTGCGCACGTCTCTAGAGAAGCTTATGGTTCGACGCTTGAATTCTCCTCTGCTAGTTGTCAGCTGATCAAATATCTCAGAATCGCATACGTCTGCTTCTGCACCTTCATCTTCAAATTCAGGTTCCATATTCTGCAACAAAAATTCCATAAAAGAATTATATGTGAAAAAAGTATTGATACAAGGAATGTGATAGCAACTGATGGATGTGTGTGTACCCTGAATGAAACTCCGAGGGGAGTGTACATGTAAGAAGGAGCAAATTCTTCATACTCAGCTGCGTCGAGTTCCCTGAGATGCTGAGGGTAAAACATCTTTGGTAGCAGATACTGTCGAATGCTTATGAGCAGAAAGAAAGGCAAGGGGAACAGTATGCCAGCCACTGGTATCCATGTGATCCCAAAACACAAAATGAAATACAGAAGCTGGAGTAGTGTAAAATATGCAATCTGCTTGAAAGGCACCAGTTCGACATAAGACGCATGCGCGCCTTCCAATATTCTGCAAAACATAGGAATTCTTCAGCACATAGGAACATAGAAAAACACAACACATGGATTCTTGCTTGGGAATTTACCTGCGACGTCTAGATGGAGTGATGAATAGAAGCAAAATGCGCTCAAAGAATTGGTTCCCTGGAAGACTGTCGATGGACATGTAAGCAAAGTATCCCCATAGAACTGATGTGGGTATTTTCTTGATAACTGGCATGATGATTAATGATGCACCAACTAGGAGTGATTGCAAGAGGTTGGTCACTCTTTGCTCATTGACGCGCACAGGCAAATACGCATCAATGTTTTTCTCTGGATCAAATTTGCTAATGTTGTTTTCAGTGTTACCAGCGTTGTGGACTGCATCTTTCAGGTTCTGCAGTTCTCTAGTTACATTAGGCTGCAATGCATAATATCACCAGGTTACCAACATTTCTTTATAAGAAGGTATTCTTGTGAAACAACAAAAAACTACACAATTTAAGAAAATATAGATACTAACAGCAGGAGATGTCTCCATTTCTAAGAAAACTTCCTGCATCCTGCCGTAAACTTGCGATTTAGAAGCATCCCTATTTATGCATTCTTTGGCAGTCTCCACCATCTTCTTTCGCATAAGCTACATCCAAAAATCAATAGGAATTTAAAGAACTAAAACCATAAGGTATCAAAATTTCTTGTTACAACAGTTTATTAGCTTGGAACTCTCGATTAACCTGTCGTTTCAGAACCGCGAGGCTCTTTGTGTGCATTGGGGACTGGGGAAGCACACCATTTGAAGGAGGAAGCCCCAGCAATCCACATAGCAAAGTCTACGATTAAAATCCAGCAAAAGTCATATAAATCACATGAAGTGAGTGAAAAATCATTTCATAACAATAGGGAAATTTTTAATACCATTACTCCAAGCAGAAACATGTCATAGTGATATGCAGATGGCTTCTTCAGATTGAACTCTTTCTGCTGTGCCATTTGCGAAGCAACACCATGGTCGAAAAAGTAGAGACCAGCAATCATGACAGCCGGAACAATTGCAGCAAGAATATATCCTGCTGGAACTTTTCCCATATCCTACAATGAAACATGCAGATCAGCATGTCATTCACTATAGCAGCTAAGCGAATCTAAATCTATTCCCATAATCCCGTCCAGCTCTGCGAATATCCTATCAGTACTCCAACCCAAAAACCACACATTTACCATGATAACTCCCCAATGTTTTAAAGATTGAGGATCCCAGGGAAGAGGACTGAATAGCCTCCTGGGAACTCCATGTGGGACTGCTTTTGGGACACAAAATGACAACCCTGTCCAAACTAAAACTGTAAAAGGGACTCCATAGTCTGCAATGAAGCTTCGTAACCATCCTGTAATGAGTGAGACTCGCTGGTTATGAGTGCTCACACAATTTTCAAATAAAATTATTCTGAAATGCCTGGAAAAAAGATCATGTCACAAACCTAATCCATATTGCCAGGACCTTGCCCCTCTACTCTTCATCGACGAAAAGAGCACACCAAATGAGAATATGACTGCAAGGAGCCCGTTTGTGTACAGCCAATGGAAGCTGTTTTCCTCTCCGGTCGAATCTCCTTCCTCAAGAACTTCAAATTCACTAATTACACCCTGCATTACATGAATGAAACCTTATGTTCATAAGCAAAAGGCCAACCAACAAGGCTTGAAAATGTATAGCTAATACCTTAATGGCCTCTTGCATAAAAAGAACTGAAATCAACATGCCAAAGAGTTCTCCTGCTACTCTTGTAAATCTATTAATAACATTACAAGCGTTAAATATTCCAAGCAGGCAAAGAAAAATTGCAGTCCAGACGCAAACCCTGTAATCAGAAAATTATCCGGGTTTGTAACTAGAGGATAAATTTGATGAGATAGTTTAAAGGATAAAAATGAGAATAAGTTACCAGCCAGCCCATGCTAGAAACAAATGAGGTCCGAGATCCTTTTTTCCTTTAGCGAAGCTATACAAATATGTGTACATTATGACCGTTGGCTCTGCTACTCCTAATATCAACAACGGCTGTCCACCGAAGATGGAATGTATGATACCACACAAGGCTGTAGACGCAAGAGTTTCCACCGTGCTCAAACTCCCATCTGTGGTAGATGAGTGTTTTCATAAGCTATAAACAGCTAAAAATAAATCTGCAGATACTGATAATATAGGATGCAAAAAAGATGGTTAGATATTGTTCACCTGTCTCTCTACTTAGCTGTTCTCCGAAAGCAATTACAGGGAGGGCAGAAGCAAAGAACACGTACGTGGTCGGAGCCAAAATCCTGTAACATTAAATATTTCATCTTAATAAGCCATACAAACCTATAAAATAGTTTTTCGAAAATTTAAAATGAAAATGGACTTGATGAGAACCTGATACCAGAACGCAGGCCAGAATACCAGTCATCCTTGTAATATGGTCTCCGCTGTTTCAGATCATCGATGATACCTTCGAACGGAATCCCCATCACTGAAACCCAACAAATATTCTCATGAAATCAAAAATGCAAGCATGATGATGAAAACACATCAGAAAAACATAAACTATATTCATGAAGAAAGTTCTATACTTTAACGAATACTCACCAGACGTATTCCGAGACACCGATCAGGCAGGCATCCAGATGGGTTGAAATAAAAAACCCAAATGAAGACTAATGAATTCAGTGAATATCAAATAACCTCACCAGACAGCAAACATGCGCTATATCTGCGCTGATGGTAATCTGGTCCTTCTAAAGACAATATGATCAGATATGGAGGCAACCTTTGGCCGGGAGTGGAGGTTGCAGATGTCTGAGAGAGGCAGAAAGACAATTCTCCTTCTCCACTTCGACGTCCTCTCTGTCCTCAAGTTTGAAATAACCAATGCCAATTTCTGTCAGGTCTATGTTGCAGCATGTGGCTGGGAAAAGCTTATTATAGCTATTTAAGCTATTTTGAGTTTGACTCAACATTTACCCAAAGCGAAAATTATGAGACATTGCAGAGTGTATACTACAAAAATAGGCAACAATCAGGGTTCCGGATCACATGTTGCGAACTGTGCGGATAATGATTTTTGAAAACTGAACTCATATCGGTACTACATTGAATCGGCTTACGTAAATCTACGCTAGTTTTTGAAGCACCCAAATGCTGTTCTTCAAATGCGCACCGGATAAACCAGTGATTGAGCATATTAGCCTGTGAACCATTTCAATTAGTCTTGTCCGCATGCCCAACCACTCAGCCACCCCTTTTGGGTAATTTACACTATTTTTGCTTGCTACAAATTGACTGTTTGGAATGTTGAATCTGATTCTAATAAATAATGGAAATGATTTATACATAAAAGTTGTATCATGTGAACCTCTTTTCATGTACACGTGAGTTGCATATGACAAATGCATATGTGAGTTGCACATGCTCATTAATGTACTGACACAATCTGATGCGTCCAAAATGCAAACAGAAAATGCAATCAGCGGCTGCGAAGAGGAAAGGTTCCAAAAGGTGTAGTGTTACTTGCACTCCCCCAAGACAAAACACCCCCCTCAAAATCCATCTTTCTTCCAATTATACCCTTTTCTCATTTTATTTACTTTTCTTTTTCATACTTACTTATACTATAATAATTTCATTTAATTTTTAACGTAGCATATTTATAAAATTTCGGATATTTAATATTTTATTTAAATATATATTATACAAATTAGAACATAAAATTATTTAAAATCTGCGTAAATTTAAAAATGTCATACTTTTATGTATTTTGTTTATTTTAATTTATGAACTCAAATGCATGCGAATTTTACAGAATTATTTATTTTGGACCGGTGATGTGACAAATGCATGCAATTTTTTTGCAAAATCATTTACTTTTTATTTTGTAGTGTATGGTAGTTGTCGCATTTACATGTGTGGGTGTATGAAATTGACAGCGCGTCGTTGTGCACTGCAAATCTAAATTTATAACCTACTCAAAACTAGTATAGTAATAAGCAGGGTCGGTCCCAAGGGAAAGCAATCTAGTCTAGGAATTAATCTACTAGTTAATTCTACTCCTAACAGGGGGTTTGTTTGAATGATTGTTGTAAACTAAAACTAAAACTAAAGATTTGACTACTGAATGAGAAAGCACAGTTCAGGGAATCTCGTTGCAACTAGTAATCACAGACCAGACACGTTTCAAGCTAATGAATTATAATTGTTCTAATCAGATAGTCCCGCTAGGGTAGTTACCTAATTCTAGTTCTATCTTCTATTACCCGCTAGAGTCTCAAGAAGATGTAACAATAACCTAATCCAACTACCACAATAGCTCCACCGCTAGGCTTTACTACTATGACAATTCAACTAGATATCATGCAATTGCTATAACCCTAAGTTTACCGCTAGGCTGAGTTAGGCAAATAACAATACATGCAATTATAACAAAGAACAGAATCCAATAGATTAAAATTTGCTATTCAATGATCTCATACAATGTTGCAACTCAATTCCCCAAACTGTAGGGAAATTTAGCTACTCATAGAAAACATTGTAACAAAACAAAAGACTGAAATTGAGTTCGAAGAGTTATCGTTTTTCTGAAGACTAAGGATGAAGCTGCTTGCAATTCTCTACTCTCTGCTCTGGAATTCGCCGTCCAAAAGATCCTTCAATTAGGATCGAAACCCTAATCAAAACTGCTCTGAAATTGGGCCGGGCCGAACGTCGCGCGGACCCTTCTTGAATATTATCCGCGGACCCTTAAGAATATCTGAAAATATAGTAGTCCGCGGATAGAAACGTAGCAACGTCCGCGGATGACGTCAGCATTACGTCATCCAGTCTGCATTGCTTCTTTCCTTCGTCTCCTTGCTCCGAATCCGTCTAGAATTGCTCCATAAGCATGTAAATCTCCATTGTACTCCAAATACACGTGAAACGCAAACCACTACAACAAGGTAATAATTCGCAAATAAAGCATATAAGAACAACGGAATTAAGACTATGATGGATCGTATAAATACGCTCCATCAGAAATACATTATTGATTTTGACTAACGATGTGACAAATGCATGCAAATTGTACAGAATTATTTATTTTTGATCAGTGATGTGACAAATGCATGCAATTTTTTGCAAAATTATTTACTTTTTATTTTGTAGTGTATGGTAGTTGTCGCATTTATATGTGTGGGTGTATGAAATACATTATTGGTTTTGACTAGGGATGTGACAAATGCATGCAAATTGTACAGAATTATTTATTTTTGATCAGTGATGTGACAAATGCATGCAATTTTTTTGCAAAATTATTTACTTTTTATTCTGTAGTGTATGGTAGTTGTCGCATTTATATGTGTGGGTGTATGAAATACATTATTGGTTTTGACAAGCGATGTGACAAATGCATGCAAATTGTACAGAATTATTTATTTTTGATCAGTGATGTGACAAATGCATGCAATTTTTTGTAAAATTATTTACTATAGAAAGTATCCATGCACATTGGAGGAGATTATCGATGCATGTTGTAGACACTAAAATTTTATCAAAGTGCAAAATAAAATAAAATAAAATAATCAATTTGAATTAATATTCAATTTGATTATTAAAAAGAAAACTGGGCCAAAACAAGCTCGGTCCAAATTTTGAAGGAAGCCCATGACTACAAGCCCAATGAGAGTTTTCACCCTATAAATAGGGTGTTGCTCTCTCATTTGGAAAGGAGACAAAAAATTCAAGAAGGAGAGGAAGAGAGAAGAAAAGAGAAGAAGGAGAAGGAGAAGAGAAAAAGAGAGAAGAGGAACTCGCAAAGAAGAGAAGACAACGCTCTCGACGAGGGATTCCAGCTCAAGCAGTCAACAAGTGCATCCTACGCACCGCCTGCAAATCAACTCCAACTCAAGCAGTCAACAAGTGCTTAACGCACCGCCTGCAAAGCAAATCAACTTCAGCTTGCGCAGCCAACAAGTGCTCAACGCATCGTCTGTCAAAGCATCAACAACACACAAGTGAAAGCAAGTCATCGCGACCTTCACTCATTCAAATCAACTAAGCTCACGCAGACACAAGTGTTAACGAAGTAGAATCAGAAGAGTAATAGAGAGTGAACACACAAACTTTTGAAAATCGATACAAAGAAAATATTTGTATCTTTATTTTGTTCAATACAAAATATTGAGTTTACACATGTACATGCGAACCCTTATGAGGAACCACGAAAAAACAGAACTTCTCACGTTGTTGAGATGTTGGATAAGATGAATTCAAACATGCGGGAACATATGATAGATCGATTTTTTGATATGGCAGACCCAACTCAAAGTACAGTTCGAGTCCCTTCGTACAATGTAGAGCGCAAAGGTCGACCAAGTGGTAAAGACAAGCAAAACAGACGTCGCATGCCTTCTTTTGTGGATATATCCACTTCAGGATCCGAGGTCAATCAGAAGAATGTGACATTTGAAGTTCATAGTACTACATCAACCAATGACTACTTTGAAGTTCCGAGTACATATGATACCTACATTGATCAAATACCTGAGGTAATGCGTCATTTTATTTCTAACATTGTCGACGTTGCACCAGATGGTCACTGTGGATTCCGGGCGATCGCTGCACTAATCGGCTGGGTGAAGAGGGTTGGAGCAAGTACGGTGGGATCTTATTGAAGAGATTCAACAAAATAAGGATATGTATGATGTCATCTTTCCAAATAAGGATACATCAAACAATTTCTATTTTTTGTTAAATTATTTTGATACACCAGCACCTGAGGGGCATTGGATGGAGTCTATGACTTTGGGAATTGTCATCGCATCAAGGTATAATATTGTACTCCATACATTTAGTAGAACTAACTGGAGTTGTTTTACCCATTTGCCATTAAGATCTCCTCCAGTTAAAGACAACGAGCGCGCAGAAATAGCCCTTGGACATGTTGGAAACCACTTCATTCAACTTTTTTTACTCCCATATCATCCGTGCCACCTATTCCAACATGGTGGTGGGAATATTCATCACATGAAGCTAGAGGGTGGGCATCTTCATATCAGACACGTATTAATCTATGGAATGATGTAACGGGTTCGGGGCCTCCAGGAACAACATTTGGAGGAAATATTGATTAGAAATGACTACTTTTTATTTATCTATTTTTAAGTATTGTTGAATGTTTTTTAAGTATTGTGGTCAAGAAATTACTTGTAGTTTGAACGCTTTTATGTTTTATTTGACTAGTATTGAATAAATTTGCTTATGGCGTTTTAATTGTTCGTAGCATTTTCTAAAATACTACTAATAATAAATAGTTATATTAAATTATTTTAAATGTTAATTTTATTTTTGTTTTTTTTAAAGTATTTAAAAATTGCAAAAATATTTAATAATTAAAATAATATAAATAAAATTAGAATTAAAAATATTAACATTTAATATAATTAAACAAGATACAAACAAGTAAATGGCTTAAGAATAATTATGATTTGAATGAAGGGTAAAATGGTAAAGTTGACATGGGTGTTTTGTGGGGTGGGCAACTCCCTTCCAAAAGACTGACATACTTTTTTCCATTGCAGTTAGAGTTAGGGTTTCTTCAACGTAATCATCCTCCGCGCAATCGCCACTCGCGGTCTTCCAGAAAGCACCACACTCCTGATTCTAGAGCATTCGATCGGATGGCTATACTTTCACTTCTCCTTTCATCGATACGCAAACCCTAATCCGGCGAAAACAAAAAGCAAAACAAATCACACCGCTGGAGTATCAAAGATCGATTTGGCTACTTGATTATGAGAAGTTGCTCGAGTGGTATTTACTATCACCAGCAGTTGCAGTTCAGAGTATTGTGAGGCTTTCAGGATGAAGCATCATCTACCTGATTCTAAGATTTGGTACTCAGTACGTTTATGTTATGAGGTGTTACTGGCTTTATTTCAGGTGGAACTGGAGAACCTTCAATGATTTTTGAACTCAGACACTCTTGGTTCTTTAATATGACTCATTGTTTACCTTGCAGATTCTCTAGTCCATGGAACTGCAGTGAGCTCAGACTGATTTTTTTTTCCATGAGCATGTCTAACATTTGTTGTGCAGGAAAGTCATTCCAGTTCGTTGAGTTTGATATAGTTGCTGTTATTTCCAAGCGCATTTGAGGTATTGCAACCCTGGTGTAATGAGGTGGATTATTTAACTCATATAGATGATATAGTATACTATAGTGATAGTAGAACAGTTCTCGATTGAAAGGGTCCCAAAATAGAAGACGCAATGGAAATGGTAATGACTCTTATAAACAAGACTAGCGATTAGATAGTCAAATATAATCAAATTATTAAATGCAACATGCCTGATTACTACATTAAAAATGTATAGTCAGATCCAGATCCAAGCCACCTCGGATCAAGTTGGGTTTAAGTAGAGGATAGATTCTTTGACTTGCTCATATAATGATTTATCAATAAAAGAGTTTAGTTTTGCACTGCTACGTATCTCATATCCAAAATTTGCTGAGTTCATAAACTGTTTACATATCTCTGGACTTCAGGTTTATTAACAGGATTTGAAATGGGTTCTGGTGCTCTGAAGGCTGTCATAAGGGCTGTTTTATTACAGCTGTTGCTCCTTAATTTTAGTGTTGTCGCCGTTCCGCATCATTATGATGATTACCCTGAAGATCCATCAGCAATCTACACTTATGACCGCTTTACTGAGGTCGAACGCCATTGTGCTCCTATCCTACCGGTCTTAACTGAGTTAAAAATGGATGACAACCGAGGTGAAAGAATTAAGAACGAACTCTGGTTTGTTAATGGTGATTGGAGTCAAGAACCTGATGCAGTGCCACTGATACCAGCAGGCAAGAAAGAGCAAAATGATATTTCAAATTTTAATCCGAGTACAAAGCTGGCCTCATTTTGGATTATGGATGTTGACTCTCTCCGTCGATCTGATAAAATGGTCAGTGTCAGTGGGATACTAGAAATTGGTTTTACCAGGTACCAGTTCTCTGACAAGCCTTATAAATGGTCTCCTGGCTTTGAGACTGGTTCTGAAACAATAAAGCTAACAATCACTTTTGAAGGGGTATATGTGGAGTCTGATGAGAATGGAGGAGAGAGACATCTGTGCTTGTTAGGGACATCAAGGATGCCTGACTCAGATGCATTGAGCCATGTTCATAGAGACCAATCTTCATATGTTGAGGATGATCAAATCATGCTTCTGCTCAGATACCCAAAGACTTTCAATTTGACAACTAGAGGTATCTATGGAGAAATGGGGAGGTTGGCCACAGACTCTGATCCCGAGTACTTTGGTAAAATCTCAATATCCTCACAGCTGAATGCGCATAGGTCCAGATACCAGTTTGGTTCGGCAGAAGTATCAAAGGCCTGCACTCCTTATCAGGACTCCGACATATGGTTTCGTGGTGATTCAGTGATTTTCCTAGGAAAAGACTTATGTAACTATCTTCGAAGAATTTCAGGGCTGGCTACATTTGAAATCAGTCCTAACCACAAAGCCTTTGCCGATGGCTTATTCAGATCTTTGGTACGTCACAATCAAGACTTGAATTTTGAAAACTTTCGGCTTGTTATACGGAATTTCATATGTCATCCAGGGTTTTATGGGATCAACACTGCAAATGTATCTGCTGAGTTCACCGTATCTTCTGACCATTCTTTGTTGAATGTTCCTAACCTGAGAGACTCGAGCGGCCTGTCTGGTATATCTCTTTATGCTGAGGGTATTTGGAGTTCCTCAGAAAGGGAGCTCTGCATGGTTGGCTGTTTGAGGGGTGCGGATAAATCAATTATGTGTAACTACCGAGTTTCATTATTCCTCCCCACTGCTTTCTCCATTCTCAGACGAAGTATGGTTTATGGGAGCATAACAGGCATCAATACTGAATCGGATTCAGATGATACAATTTCATTTGAGAATGTGGTGGCCAGCCCCAGCGAGTTTCTCCGCTGGGCTAACTCATATGTGGCGTACGATTACTCGAAAATTAGTTTAGCAAGTGCCAGTAGGTCAAGGCATCACTTGGCTTCTCTGATGAGTACATTGCGAAGAACACTTTTTGAGTACCCATCATACAACCCTAATGATCACAGAAGCCTATCGTATCTCCCAGATGACCTCACTACTCGCTCCACTGCTGTGGTATATAGTCCAGGTTCTGAAAATTTTGTGGCTTGCAATTGTTCAAAGGAAAATGAGGCACGTAAAGTTGTTTCTGTCGATTTGCTTTTTGGATCTCAGCATGTCCATATATCTCCTCCAGCAGAAAATATGGCTTATTCTGAGATCAGGACGGTTGTTCTGTATGGCTATCTCAGTATAACTGGAAAGTGCTTCAGCAATGTTTCGCTTTCTGTGGAGGGATTGTATGACCCCACAATAGGAACCATGCATCTAATGGGTTGCAAGGAACTCAGGGCCTTTTCAATAGTAAATAATGGGGGTCTTGAACAAGGCCGAGACTGTAAGATCGAGATAAAAGTTGAGTATCCACCTACAATTGCCCGATGGTTTTTGAATCAGAAGCTTAAGATTTCAATCAGCAGTCAACGAGAGAAGCAAGACTCTCTTTATTTCAGACCTGTAGTTTTCCAGACCCAGTCAATCACCTATCCATGGCAATCGACTGAGAAGCAGTTTATTGGGAGGCTTGAAAGACTTAAAATGATCTTTCTGCTGTATGTGGCCATTCTTATCATGATTTTCCAACTTAAGCACATGAATAATGCTCAAGACAAAGCCAGCAATAGTTATATATCTCTAGTCATGTTTGGTATTCAAGCTTCCTACTATTTCATCCCCTTGATCACTGGTTCATTTGTCCCAGATATATCCGCTGACAGCATTGACTCTTTCAGTGACATATTTTATGAAAGTGTATTCATTCAAGTCAAGATGATTCTGATCTGTTTAGGGTTTTCCGTATTTAACCATCTAGTAAGGGCAAGTCGTCGGGACAAACCAGGCTTTGCAAATGAAATCAAGGTTCTCATCATCACAGTCTCAATCCATGCGCTTGGGTTATCCTTCTTTATCAATCACTACTCCACCTTAAGTCTCGGGCCACCACCATCCCTGCCTTTCAAACAAATTGAAATTTACTGGGATTTTGTCCTTGATCTCTTCTTGCTCCCACAGATAATTGCGAACAGATTGTGGCGCATCAGGTCCAAGCCTCTGAGCAAATCATACTACATTGGATACTCATTGATCAGAGCCTTCCCTCATTTTTACAACTACTTGCAAAATCTAGCGTATGATTCAGATTACTTATCAACCAGAGAATTTCAAGCTAAGCTACACCCTAACAGATTGTCAGGCGACATAATTATTGCCATGGTTATAATCTTCTTTGCCTTTTTGATATACATTCAGCAAAGATATGGATGTGGCTCTATACCGCAAACAGAAGCAATTGAAGAAAGTGAAACCTCGCCAGAGGAAAAAGACAGCTCCGACTAACATTAAAAAGGCCAGATACACTGCAACCATTGGGCACGCTATTGTTGTGTGGTTAAGATAAGAATATTGAAAGTTTCTAATCCTTTGCTATTTTCTCTCTTTTCTGATGCAATGTAAGTTACTCTCAGTATTAATTTCCAGCCCGAAGGAGTCCACAAATTCATGCTAGTCTTACAATGTATGAGGCTCAAGTCAAGTTGGCACAAATTACAGGAATACTTTTTTAGAAGCTTGACTTTTTATGGAATCACTTGTTCGTGCTTTAATCTTTTGAGCTTCACTGAAGTTATTTTTACCTGCTGATACTTCATTTGATGCGACTTCGGTTATGATTAGACTCTGGATATGTTACAAGGTAAAAATCATCCATTGGATTTACCCTAGATTTTGCACTGGGCCTTGCATGCAGATATGGGCAACCTTTGTCTACGATGTCTTTGATACTTGTGGCAGCCATAGACACTTGAAGCAATGAAAATATGCAATTATGCATCACAAAGATTTATCCATCAGATTAAGAATTCTATCTCAGATCTTACTAATTGAAGAAGTAGACGAGAGGATTACGATTCAGGTTGATTATGGTGTATAATCGACTATAAGGTAATTCTCTAACCGGTACATCTATTTGTTAAGATTTATTTCAGCTGCCAGTGAGCTGTTATTTCTCATCATCTGCAGTTGCATTTCTAAGTTCTCCTGCCTATCCATTTTTATGAGTGATTATATGCTGACTATGTGTTTTCTTTTATATCTTATTCTTAATATTATAGCTCTTTGCTATTTAATAATGATTATCTTATGCAGGCCTGACTTGCTGCATTCTAAGAACATGGATTGGATCAAAATTAATTGTTGAGCCCTCCAATGGCTCCTTGTTGACTATACACGCTTAATAATTTCAATCCAAATTTATTTTGCAGATTATATGGTGGGGTGGAAGTGGAACAGCAGCTTGTGTCCACATTACTGAGTTTCTTCCAGTAGCAGATTTCACACATGCTGTTCAGGAAGCTAGTCCAGTACTCCAGTTCTTCAATTTCATTTCAGCAATTTCTAACTCAGATAAAGGAGCAAAATTTGAAGGTATGTGATGCAGATATAATAATTAATAACCCTGGTGTTATATGGTGGATTACTTTATTCATGTAGAAAAGATACATTAAATGGTGTAATGGAAGTGTTATCTCACAAAAGGCGGATGTATGCATTATTTAGTGTAATTTTCTTTAAGATGGTGGGCTAGTTCTCAATGAATGAGTTAAGAAATAGCAGACACAGAAAATACTAATAAAGTATATCACATGCCAAAGGCACCTCAAGAAGACTAATGCTTAAATTTTAATATATACAGTACCATGATCATACACTTGTGTAAATTTTTTATATCAAACAAAACTTGCATGATTTAACAGCTAAAATGGGGTAATATGATGGCTGTTTAGATCTAGATCACATTGGATCAAGTTGGCCTTAATTAATATGATCGTAATTTGACTTGTTCAAATAATAATGTATTGAGTCCATTATAGTTGTGTATAAATGTGCATTTTAGTTTGTTCTAGTGTTTTCATCTGTAAGCACTTGAGGTTTATTATACAGGATTCGAAATGGACTCTAGTGCTCTAAAGGATGTAATATGGAATATTTTGTTACATCTGTTGCTCCTTAATTTCTCTGTTGCCTCTATTCCCTGGGATCACGTAGACGACCCTATAGATCCATTAGCAGTCTACCGTCAAGGCCGTTTTCCTGAGGTCAAACACCACTGTGCTCCTTTCCTTCCAGTCTTAGCTGAGTTAAAACCAGATGATACCCGAGGGGAAAGAATTAAGAATGAACTCGGGTTCGTTAATGGTGATTGGAGTCAGGAACCGGATGCAGTGCCACTGATATCCGCTGGAAAGAAAGAGCAAAATGAGAATTCACATTTTGGTCCAAGTACAAAGTTGGTCTCATTTTGGGTTATTGGTGTTGACTCTTATCGTCCGTCTGACAACATGGTCAGTGTCAGTGGGATACTGGAGATTGGTTTTAGCAGGCACCAGCTTTTCTCTCGCAAGCCTTATAAATGGTCTCCCGACTTCGAGACTGATTCTGAAATATCAAAGCTTACAATTACTTTTGAAGGGGTTTATGTTGAGACTGATGAGAATGGAGGGGAGAGACATATGTGCTTGTTAGGCACATCATTGATCCCCGACTCAGCTGTCTCATTGAATAATGTTCGTAGGGATGATAAAATTATGCTTAAGCTGAGATACCCAAAATCCTTCACTTTGACAAGTAGAGGTATCTATGGAGAAATGGAAAGTTTGGCAGCTGATCTCCAATACTTTGGTGTAGTCTCAATATCCTCGCAGCTGAATGCACGTACTTCTTGGTACCAGTTCCATTCAGAACAACTGTCCAAGGCCTGCAGTCCTTATAAAGAGTCAGATATACACCATGGCAATTCAGTGATTTTCCAAGGAAAAGATTTCTGTAATTATCTTCGAGGAATTTCAAACGTCGCTGAATTCAAAATCTATCCGAACCACAAATCCTTTGTTCAAGATGGGTTATTTGGTTCTTATGCTACTCACAATCAACATCTAAATTTTGGAAACATGAAGCTTGTAATGCGTAACTTCATATGTCATCCAGGTTTCCATGGCCCAGCTCTGCAAATGTATCTGCTGAATTCACTGTATTCTCTGATGAATCTTTGTTGAATGGTCCTAGCCCGAGGGAGACTAGCGGATTGTCTGACAAGTCTATTTTTGCTGAGGGTGTTTGGAGTTCTTCAGAAAAAGAGCTCTGTATGGTTGGCTGTTTAGGCTCTGTACATAAGAATTCAATGAAGTGTGACTACCGACTTTCGATGTTCTTCCCCACTGCCTTCTCCATTCACAGACGAAGTATGGTTTATGGGAGTATAACAGGCATAACTGCTCAGCAACTGACATCAGATGTTACAATTTCATTTGAGTTTGAGAGTGTGGTTTCCAACCCCAACGAGATTCTCCGGTCGTCTAAATATAAATTGGCATACAATTACTCAAAAATTAGTTTTGCAAACGCCTTCAAGTCGAGGCATCAGTTGGCACCTCTAGTGATGGCATTACGAAAAACAGTTTTAGTGTACCCATCATACGATAAAGATGAAGACTTATTATGGCTCTCATTCGACCTTACTGTTCGCGCTGCAGCTGTTGTATACAGTCCAGAATATTTTGTTGTTTGTAAATGTTCAGAGGAATTGGAGGTATGCAAAGATGTTTTTGTG
The DNA here is from genome assembly GCA_006409495.1 of Sedum album. Lineage (NCBI taxonomy): Eukaryota > Viridiplantae > Streptophyta > Magnoliopsida > Saxifragales > Crassulaceae > Sedum > Sedum album. The sequence goes on along the minus strand of QZGG01001416.1, from coordinate 4,355 downwards.
GATTTGTACATTGAAGATCGTGATGTTCGTTTATCAACTCCAGCAGAAAACCAGGACTATTCAGAAATGAGGACAGTGTTAGTTGAAGGTTATCTCAGCATAATTGGAAAGTGCTTCAACAATGTTTCACTTTCTGTGGAGGGCTTGTATGATCCCGGAGTAGGAAACATGCATCTAATGGGCTGCAAGGATCTGAGGGCCTTACTAATTGAAAATACTGAAAGTCTTGAACAAGGCCAGGACTGCATGATTGAGGTTGAAGTTGTGTATCCTCCCATGAACGTCCGCTGGCTTTTGAAGCAGAAGCTTAAGATTTCAATCAGCAGCCAACGAGAAAAGCAAGACCCTCTTTATTTCAGTCCTATTGTCGTCTGGACCTCGTCTATCACCTATCCATGGCACTGGCAGTTGAGTGAGAAGGAGTTTATCAGGATTTATGAAGCATGGATCACAACTATTCTGCTGATTGTTGCACTTTATAGCATCGCATTCCAATTTATGTACATGAGAAATGGTGAAGGTGAAGCCGGAAGTAGTTACATATCTCTAGTCATGCTTAGTATTCAATGTTCCAGCTATCTCTTCCTCTCCATCACAGGGTCAGATGTCGATATCATCAGTACAGACGGTAATGACTCTATCAATGCTGTGCTTGGTGGCTTCCTGTGCATTCGAGCCTTGATCATTGCCTACTTCTTCACACTTGCCCGTAATGTAGGGGCAAGTCGTCGGGGCAAACCAAACTCTGCAAATGATGTCAAGGTTCTTATCATAACACTCTCAGTCCATGCACTTGGGCTACATATATTCTGCATCCTCTCCATCTCAGATCTCGGGAAATCCATTCCTTTGGAACAATACTGGGGTCTGGTGCTTGATCTCTTCTTGCTGCCACAGATAATTGCTAACAAATTGTGGCGAATCAGGTCCAAGCCTTTACGCAAAATATATTACATTGGATTCTCACTGGTGAGAGCCTTGCCTCATTTGCACACTTACTACTGTGATCCAGAGCCAAAGCATGTGGCAGCCAGAGTATATCAAGGAGCACAGAACCTCGCATGCTCCAACAGACTTTCAGATTTAGTTATTGCCATCACAGTGATCTTGCTTGCCCTTGTGGTATACATTCAGCAAAGTCGCTGCATTGGTTCTCAACCAGAACCATCTGGTAGGACTGAAAGCTTGCAAGAGGAAAAGCCGGAGCCAAACGGGTCATCACTGGAGCCAACTCGGATTCGATTCTTGATGGGAGCAGGATAGGGATTCTGTGGGGTAGAATAGAGGAGAATAATTTAATTAGTTTGAGAATGGGGTTGTCCATTCCTTGACCAAATTTAAAAAAAAAACTTGCAAGAGGAAAAGCAGCGCTAGATAATGACCATGAACATTGAATGAAATCTCTATGTGTTCACATCTGAATCTATTATATATGTCAAGTTACATTTGAATTTTGTACTAGGTATCCGCAGACTATAACACCAGATTGGTTTGTGAAAATGCAAGTGGAAAGAAAGTTGCAGTGATTGAAACTGATATAAGTATGCTTGGTTGCAAGTGTATGAGATAGAAAACATAAGAGAATGTTGGTGGAAAATCATAATCTTAGACAACTTGGTTTGCTCGATGAACTCTATGCTCCGTCAGCACCAGCCACAAAGCTAAAAAGTTTATTTCATGACTGACCCCTCGCTATCATGATTTTCAGTTGAGGTATTGTAATCACATTTGGAGAAACCAGATGTCCAGTTGTGTTAGGAAATTTTGAGAGTGGCACAAAGAGCGAACAAATAATGACAGAAAACGAGCGAGCACGACCTAGCTGATCAGTCTGAAATTACAGAACCGGCATGAGGATTCTGATACAGAGCTGTCCAAATAGACAGTCCTATAGCACCAGCCACAAACAACTGACGACCAAACAACCGGAGACGGCCGCCTCAGCAGCGACCTCCCCACTAAACGATGCTCACCGACTGCAGTATCAGCGGCACCACACAAGCCAACGCAGCCAACAGCTCCGATTGGAAGCAAAAAACACCAAACAAACTCCAACTAGATCGTGCCGATGCTTAATCAGCTCTGACCTCTCTCTAAAAAGCTCCCCAGAAACTTTCCTTCGGTTTGGGCGGGGAAGACACCCCTCCTCTCGGGGAGGAGGTCAGTTTTCCTCCGCCCGCGGTAGTTTTAGCTTCCCTTTCCCTTTCCTTTTCGTATTTCCCTTCAATAATTCCTCTAGCTTTTATGCTAGTTTCCCTCTAGCCTTGTGCTAGATTTCCTGTCAAGCCATGGGCTTGTCGTGCGGGGTGGCGTGGTGAGGACCGCCGTGGTCCCCTGGAGCTCGGCTGCTGCTAGGTTGGAGGCACTTGTGGATGACCAAGGCTTGGCTTTCCACCCAAGCCTTTGTGCTTCTTCGCCTGGTGGTGGATGCTGCTCGAGTGGTTTTCACGGCGAGAGGGTGGATGGGGCTTCGGAGCGGCCGGATCGACGGGATATGGGTGTCTGGCGGCAGATCTGAGGCGAGCGGATTGTGATGGCGGCTCGGACGGATGTGGCTCGGCTGGGTGGAGGCGGATCGGACGGGGGATGCGGATCGAATGTGGCTTGCCCGGCTAAGCTGGGTGGAGATGGAGGCGGATCGGACGGGTGGAGCGGATCGGACGGGCCTGCGCGGCTCGGCTGGGAGGTGGACCGTGGACGAGATTGGGCTGTGTGGCGGACGCGGCTCGGCTGTTGGAGCGAGCTCGAGTGGAGGTGGCGGACGCGGACGCAGCTGACTGGCAGGTGGCGGACGCGGCTCGGACGGGTGAGTGGTGGGCGATGGGGGCGAGCTCGGGTGAGTGGTGGGCGGTGGGTGGCGGCTGCAGTGGGGGATGGCGGCTGCGGCTGTGGCTAGGGTTTCTCATGTCGCTAGGGTTTCTCATGTGGGCTTGCTTGTCTTGGGCCTGTTGGGCCAGATCCTGGTTTTGGTCTTTTCTGCTCTCCCTGACCTAGATGCCCTCTCGGTCCTTGATTGGTTTTCTCGGGTCCGGTTGTTTGGACTTTGGTGAGTTCGCTGGGATGGTGCCGATCATGGCCTGCTCTTCATATTGCATTTACGAGACTTCCTCAACGTAGTGTTGTCTTAGATTTGTCCCTTCGATTATGTTTCATTTGCGTGTCCTGTAATATCTTTTCTCGATGAAATATTCTCACCCTGAATCAAAAAAAAAAACTCCAACTAGATCAAGAAAAAAGCCGTTCACCCTCAGTGAAAGGTTTCCTCACTCCAGCGTTAAATAGAAACTTCACAAACAGTACACAGTACTCATACATCAACAAAACGAATGGAGGGTTCATTGGCTTGGTTGGTGTGAGCTTTGAATGATTCATTAAAAATTTCAGAGTCACAGTTTTCCTAATTTCCATATCCTCTTGCAGGTAGAATGGCAGCAGCAAAATACTGATGGTTTTTCTTCACTTAGCAGATTTAACATTTGCTGTTCATGTCCTGCGCCTTAACTGAGATTATATCTTTCAGGTAATTCTAAGGTATGTGAATTTAGTGATAGAATTCTCGTGCTTTGTTGATATTTTTTCTTAAAAATACTAGTGATTGGTAATAAGGTGTATCATGATATCAAAAAACATGATATGCAGTGTCAGCATTAAGATGTTGGATTAGGTCATAGAACACTAGTGGTAGCTCAAGAAGACTAGCACTTAAATATTCCAGTCAATCCAACACTTGCATCTTATAATAGTATAAATAATACCAGATATGACTAGCAGATTTCTGCTTGCTTCACTTATGTGATAATATATGACTTTCTGGATCCAGATCCACACCTGTAGCCTTACATGAACAAGTTGGCTTTAGATATTTTCATCATATTGTATTTGATCTGCAATGGCAATATGCTATCATCAAAGCAAGCTGAGTTCCTGACTTCCAGTTTTTTTTAGCACTTTCAGGATATAAACTAGCATTTGAAATAGATTCTGGAGTTCCAAAAGCTGTCATGAGGGCTGTATTGCTGCTGGTGTTGATCTCTTTTGTCTCAGTTCCATTGCATGAAGTTGATTCGCAGGATATCCATTACCAACCTATACTTATCACCACCTTCCTGAGGTCAGACGCCAATGTGCTACGTTCCTACCGGTGGTCTTAGCTGAATTAAAACCAGAGGAATCCCAAGGGGAAAGACTTAAGAATGAACTCTCATTTATTAATGGTGATTGGAGTCAGGAGCCCGATGCAGTGCCACTGATACCAAGCAAAAATGACCAAATGCAAAGGTCAGATTTTTATCCAGGGAAAAATGTTGTATCCTTTTGGGTTATGGATGTTGGCTCTCAACTACCATCCGACAACA